>CAUYRB010013469.1:0-122177 GCA_963574695.1 Propithecus perrieri
ATAGAGCTGGAACGCATTCTACTAAGTGAGGTATCCCAAGAATGGAAAAACAAGCACCACATGTACTCACCATCAAACTGGTATTAGCTGATCAACATTTAAGTGCACATATAAGAATAACATGTATTAGATGTTGGGCAGGGGGAGGGGGAAGGGGGGAGGAGGGGATGGGCATATGCACAAACAATGAGTGCGATGCGCACCTCCGGGGGAATGGACACACTTGAAGCTCGGACTCGGGGGGCAGGGAGGGTAAGGGCACCATACGTAACCTAATCATCTGTACCCCCATAACATGCTGAAATAAAAAAAAATAAAAAGTCTAATGTATAATGTGACAAAAAGTTAGACTATAGAGACAAGCAAAAAATATTCACACTCAGTCTCAGGATGAAGGCAACATAGATGTTTCTCTATGGCTATAAATGTATAGATGGTGACTATTACACATTAAGTATACATCATAAATATGTGATGAATTATTCTCAAAACCTACTTCAATAGTCAATTGCTCTGTCAGGGTTTGTCTGTATCTAAATATGAACCACATTAATCTTGCAGGTTCATTCAAGTTACTGTATACTACTTCTGCATCTTTAGAAAGATCAAATTATTCTCTCAACAGAAAGCATCAAAAATTTATTCTGACATATTCATATTTTTATTACTTTAAACCTTAAAATGATGCAATATGAGTAAGTCTTTTACTTTCATTTCTTGGTAGATACAAGCAAATAAATTTTACACTAACTTAAATTTTTTTACAGAATAATTTCCCCTGTTTTCATCTGACACTGTCATTAAAAAAAATGAGTAGTCGTATGTGTGTGTGATGCAGTTCTGTCGAGATAGCTTGTAATTTAAAAGAAAAAAGCATTCTATAGCCAGTCTCCCTAACAATAATGGATTTTTCAGTATTTGTTTACTGAATGAGAGGTTAGTTATCTCCATTTCCATGTGCCTTCAATTTAATTTATTTAGTTCTGTGGTGAGCACGAGTTGGTAGCTCCATTATTTTATAATATCACCCTGTTTGTTGCAACCCTGTCCTGCATAAAGATACAAAAAAGAAGAATGATTATCCTCCAGATATATTGATATATTGATATAAGAGATTAAAAAAAATAAATGTTAAAAATATAGAGGGAGATTGGAAGAATAAAGAAGGACCAATATCAGTATGGACTCAGGGACATTTGTTTCATACTTCAGTGTATAATCTAATTCATCTAATACTACTTTGTTTATTATGTTGTTCCAATTTTTTCCAGCTTTGGCCATTGAGAGCTCTTTCAGATAGCTGCTGTGGCCTTTTCAGAAACGCCCATCAATGTGGTTTATTATTTTTGAGCACTTTCTTCCTTTCTATAACATCTTCCAGGATATCTTAGATATTTATGCCCAAGTCCTAGAATAAGCCACTTCTCTAAGAAGCACTTATTTTTTAATTGGAGAATGGTATTAAAAATCAAGCTCTGGATGCTAGGTATACTTGTTCCTACTGAGTTTTCATTGATTTTAAGACTCTTTGCTGACTGAACAAAGTAAGAGAATGTATGTTTGTACACCAGCCTATATATATATACACATATATATAAATATTCATGTACGTAACCATCTGTATCTATATTAAGCTAAACATGAGTTCACACTGATGTCTCCAACTCTAATCCACTATCTCATGGATCTTTCTTGCTTCCTCCCCTTGCATTGTAGGAGTAAATTCTCACTCCTAACAGTGAGAAACATGGCCCCCATTATCTTCCATCCAATCATTTAATTGTTTGATTCCAGCATGTATATAAAGCAGTGTCAAAACTGCTAAACCATACTCCCATTACAAAACATTTTTAATTATAAAACAGTGCTCTTAAGAAATTCCTTTTGCCTTTATTCTTACAAACCTCACTAATTTCCAGAATTCCTTAGATCAGCCCCTTCCTACTCCCTTCAAAGAGCTTATTAATATTTTATATATTTATAATAGTTACATTGTTTTATTACATTTTTCATTTTTCCTAGGATTTACTCAATCTCCTAAATACTGTAATTGCATATGTTGCAGTTTGCTTTGTGCTGTAAAGTTCTACAAATTTTGACAAAGAGATAATGTCATGTATCCATCATTGCATATCATACAGAATACATATCACCACCTTAAAAATCCACTGTGCTTCACTTATTTAATTCTCATGTCCTTTCCCAAGCCTTTGGCACCACCGATCTTTTTACTCTACAGTTTTGCCTTTTCCAGAATGTCATATAATTGAAAACATATACTCCATATCCTTTTTAGATTGGCTTCTTTCACTTAGAAATATGCATTTAAGTTTCTACTATGTCATTTTGTAGCTTGATAGCTCATTTCTCTTTACTGCTGAAAAATAGTCCATTATATAGATATATCACAATTTGTTTATCCATTCACCTATTGGAGAATATCTTGGTTCCTTCCAGTTATTGAGCTATTATAAATAATGCAGCAATAAGTTTAAGCTACAGGTTCTTGCGTGAACATAAGTTTTAGATTAGTTCATTATCTAAGAGTGTGATTGCTAGATCATATGGTAAGATTATGCTTCACTTTGTAAGAAACTACCAAATTCTCTTGCAAAGTAGACATACATTTTGTACTCCCACCAGCAATGAATGAGAATTTCTCTTGCTCTATACCTTCACCAGCAATTGGTATTGTCATTTTTTTTTTATTTTAACCATTCTAATAGATGTGTAGTAGTGTTTCATTGCTGTTTTAATTTTCAGTTTCCTAATTACAATGATGTTGAGTTTAATTTATCATATACTTATTTGCCAGTTATATATCTTCTTTGGCGAGGTGTCTGTTCCGATATTCTGCTCATTTTTTTAAATTGGGTTCTTTATTTCCTTATTGTTGAGATTTTTTTTTTTCTTTTTAAGGATTCTTCATAAGTTTTGGATACCAGTCCTGTTTCTGATCTGTGTTTTGCAAAGATCTCTCACAGTCTGTGGCCTGTCTTACCATTCTCCAAACACTGTCTTTTTCAGAGAAAAAATGTCCTTTTATTTTAATGAAGCCCAATTTAACAATTTTTTTCTTTCATGGATCATGCTTTTTACATTTTACCTAAAAATGTATTGCCATTTCACAATGAGATACCATTTTACATTCACTAGGTGGCTATAATAAAAATATTTTAAAAAGAAAAAACAGAAAATAACAGATGTTAGAGATAATGTGGAGGAATCAGAATTCTCCTGCATTGCTGATAGAAATGTGAAATTGTGCAGCCATTGTGGAAACTGTCTACCCCTCAGAAGGTCAAACCCAGAATTACATGTGACTTAATAATTTCACTTCTAGGTATATACCCCATAGAATTGAAAACAAATACTGAAACAAATACTTGTATGTGAATGTTCATAGTACCACTATTCGCAATGTCCATCAACATGAATGAATAAACAAAATGTGGTATACCCATATAAGGGAATATTATCCAATAATAAAAAGGAATCAAGTACTAATGCATTCTAGAATGTGTCTGATCCTTGAAACATCATGATAAGTGAAAGAAGCCAGATATAAAAGTTCACACATTGTGTAATTTCATTTATATGAATGACCAGAATAGGTAAGGCCCTAGAAACAGAAAGTAGATTAGTAGTTGCCAGTGATGTGGAGTGACAGCTTAATGTGTACAGGGCTTCCTTTGGGGGTGATGAAAATGTTTTGGAACTAAATAGAGATGATAGTGCACAATACTGCAAATGTACTCAGTGCCACTGAACTGTAAATTTACAATTATTACATTCACGTTGTAAATTTTGCCTGAAAAATGAATGAAAAGCAAAAACAACCTCATTGCCAAACCCAAGGTCACCTGGATTTTCTCCTGTGTTTTCTACTAGACGTTTCATAGTGTTGGCCTATTTTTATTTAATGACTTCAACCAAAGGATACTTTTAAAATAGTAATAGATGTTCTGATCTATATATGTTTTTAGAGTATATTTTTCTTAGTGACCTAATAATATAATTTTTTACATTATAAAAAATTTTAAAAAGCTTAATACAATTAAAATTCAATGAAATATATTTTGTATATACTAATTTTCTTTTCTATCTTTTTAATTCTCAAATATCTATTTGTTTTTATAAAAAATAATTCCTAAAGATAATTTTTCTTAATAAAATGTCAACTTACAGGGCAATGCATAGAATTAAATCAAGAGTTTTGTTAAAATATTATGCCTAGTATTAATTTAAATGTACATAAATGGAAGTTTTCTTGATTACTATAGTGAAAGGCAAGTTTAATTAGTATGTTTTGATTTTTACAAAAGATTTACATAATTTTTATATCTACTTAATTATTTGATCTATATCACAAACATAAAAAATTCTATTCTAGAATTGAACAGCACAGGTTTGAACTGTGCTGGCCCACTTATACACAGACTTTCCTCCACCTTTGCACCCCCTGAGACAGCAAGACCAAGTGTCAGCTGACTCAACATGAAGACAAGGATGAAAACTTTTATGATGATCAACTTCCACTTAATGAATAGTAAACATATTTCCTCTTCTTTATAATTTTCTTAATAATATTTTCATTTCTCCAGTTTAGGAGTACAGGATATAATCCATATAACATATAAAATACAACTGTTGATAAACTGTTTATGTCATTGGCAAGGCTTCCAGTCAACAGTAGGATATTAGTTAAGTTTTTGGGGAGTTAAACATTATACATGGATTTTCAACTGCATGGGGACTGATGCCCCTAACCCCCACGTTGTTCAAGGATCAACTGTATGCTACAGAGAAAATTATATTATAAATTACTTTTTAAAGAAATTCAAACCAATTCAAAATAATATTATTTCCAGCTTGATTGTTCCTTTTGACACAGAAAAGAATATAAATACATTACGCATGTTTACCACACTCAAACCAGAATTTACCTTTACTTATATCGGGAACTTGAAAAATTATCATTAGGATGCCTAGTACTATCCTCATGGTGATATTAATAAGCCATTATAGCCGGGTGCGGTGGCTCACTCCTGTAATCCTAGCACTCTGGGAGGCCGAGGCGGGTGGATCGCTTAAGGTCAGGAGTTCGAGACCAGCCTGAGCAAGAGCGAGACCTTGTCTCTACTAAAAATAGAAAGAAATTATCTGGACAACTAAAAATACATATATACAGAAAAAATTAGCTGGGCATGGTGACAAATACCTGTAGTCCCAGCTACTTGGGAGGCTGAGGCAGGAGGATCGCTTGAGCCCAAGAGTTTGAGGTTGCTGTGAGGTAGGCTGACGCCATGGCACTCTAGCCAGGGCAACAGAGCCAGACTCTGTGTCAAAAAAAAAAAAAAGCCATTATAAATTAACTTTAATATTAAATATTTTTTATCCTTTAGCCATATTGACCTTTTTTCTATCTTTAACACAAATCTTTGAATTATGTAAAATGTATTTTATTGTTCAGATACATATTTAAGTTTATTAAAGTTAGATAAGAAAGTAATTGGAATAGAAGTGACTCAAAACAAAGCATTTAGCCATTGTAATATCATCAGAGGACCTTCTTTAGTGTATTCTACCTTGAACTGGAAGCTTTTACTAGAATGCAATAGCTAATTCACTGGATGACTTATATTATCCACTTAATATTGTATATTATACAGTATTTGCATATTTTGAGTATTAGTATATTTGATTCAATGCCTGTCAAATTTTTAGAAGCCATGGAGATTAACTTATTTAATTAAAATAATATGTTAATGGTAATAAAAGAAAGATAAAGTGTTCTAAGAGAGGCTGTTTCATCATGTATGGAGAACAAAATATTTTGAGGAGGATGAAGATAATTTTACTATGAATGCCTATGAATGGCTAGAGTAGCTTTAACAATAGGAGTAATTGCATCCAGATATATGTGAAATATTTAGAATTAAAGATCTCAGAATACATTAGATTTTCCAGACTTATTTTCTGTGCAGTATTGCCTTATTACAAAATATTAATATTTTCTGGCATTTTAGGCCTAATGAGAGCCTCACTTAGTTATTTTTCTCACTCTATACCACATTGTCCTTAACAGAAATCTTACACCATGATCCATGAGAAACTTCAGCTTTGCTTGCTTCCTGCCCAAAGCTTTGGGATTCTTGTTTATTTTCCATGACTATTTTTTCACTTGAACTACTGGGTCATTCCAAAATGGTAAACTGGTTTCCTTGTTATGGTCTGAATAGTGAACACACAATGAGTTTAGAAGTGATCCACTCTGATCTGGAATAAAATAAGAAATTGTTTTCCTGTGTTATTTCCTATATTTTTCTCTGGAATAGTTACTTCATATCAGAAGTTCATGATAAGAAATTAAAATATAATAAAGTACATAATGTTCAAATCCTATTTTGAACAGCATTCAGTTTTCTTTTGAATGCATGCCTACTCTTGTTCCAGACTCACAAAAATGTAACTGTTGAGGTTTGACAGAGTCAGTCAATATCACTCTTTTCTCCTTCCTGATTCTAGACTAATAGATAAAGTTACAGGTAGAGAAATGTGAAATTAGATTTATCCACCAAATTGCAGCTTCTTGAGGAAAAACTAACTCTAAAGAAAGAAAGCCTAGGCTCAGTGGTTCATGCCTGTAATCCCAGCCTTTTGGGAGGCCGAGATGGGAGAATCGTTTGAGGCCAGGAGTTCAAAAGCAGCCGGGGCCACAAAGCAAGACCCCATAGCTGCAAAAACAAATTTAAAAAAAAATTAGCTGGGTGTGGTGGCATGCACCTATATTTCCAGCTACCTGGGAGGCTGAGGTAGGAGGATTGCTTTAATTCGGGAGTTGGAGGTTGTAGTGAGCTACAATTGTACCACTGTATTTTAGTTTGGGTGACAGAGCAAGACCCTCCCTGTCTCAAAAAAAAAAAAAAAAAGAGGAAAGAAAGAGACAGGTTGGAACAATACATGGTCACTTCCTTATGCCAAATTAGAGAAAAAAGCCAGGTTTGTTATGCTAATTAGGTTTTTCCACTTGACAGAAACACCAGAAGTAGGAATGAGATTTTTTTGCCCTTATCATTGCGTTTTGTAAGTTCTGAGTTTGGACCGACTTCATTGGATCCAATGTGATGGCTTCACTTCGGGCACTCAGCATTTCTCACACAGAAACACTGGGGTCTTCTCTTAGACCACACAACAACATGACAGTGCAGACTAGCTTCTCACAAGGCAGCAAGAGGTGAAAGGTTCAAAGTAGCAAGAAGAGATCCAGGTACTTAAGGAATGGTTGCTAGCACCCTGTTTGGATCAATATCCAGGAACAAACCTGACTTCACTGAAGAAACAGGATTGAGAAAGAGAAGGATAGTACACTACACATTCATACTGTCTTCCTGCATTTTAAAAACTTAATTTGAAGTGGGAACTTCTCTTGATGAATAAACTGAATCAATAATATGATCTTGACTGAATCTCACACTTTGACATGGGTAAGCTGTAATGAACAAGGTGCTGCATATCTCTACTGGTGGAAAGAACTAGAGATTTTACAAACCAGGCATCTCTAGCAGGTGTGTCAATGGAACCTGCTTCCTGCTGCTAATACAGCTGCACATGCTTCTGGCAAGCAGCTTGAATATGTGCCCCTCAACCTCAGTGATTTCATCTTCTTTGGCTCTAGATTCTGGCATGTCTATGCATAAATTGTCAATTTTATTAGAGCTATAAAAGGCTGAGTATTAACATCGAGCATGCAGATGCAGTGCTTGCCTGGGCAAGCACACTTCCTGGACCACTGAAACAGTGCAGCTGCAGCCATTGTGTGCCATTAGCAGTGACAATCTATAAATCTTAATCTGTTAAACTGTGGCACTGTCATGAGTTGATCCAGGGTAAACATTTGCTATTTCAATTAGGTAGTGGGACGATCTCTATAAAAATGCTATGTTTTCTTTTAGAGACTAAATTATGTATTTAAAATCCAAGTATTATATTTTGAAGAAATAATTTATAACTAATTGAAAAAATAAGTTCGATAATTTTTCTTTTAGGCTGTGCCCTTTGCTTCCTCAAAGTGCTTTATTTGGAAAGTAAAATATTATTTTGAGGTCAGGACTTCTGTTTCATCTGTTTCTAATACATGTAGGTATTGGTTGACTCATTATTCTTGGAGGCAAAGTATATGGGTCCTCTTTATCTTTAGTTCTTTAAAATTGACTCATATCTGTTTGAATCATTCTGTTGAATAGCACCACAAAGAACAGAAGCAGCCGAGATATGGTAAATTAATAATAATTTAATGATACATGTAATTACTGTAAGAGATCAGTGTCAGACTTTGATATGTAGAGAAGCAATTAGCCAAACACTACCCTCAGACTAATTTATTTCAAATTTTTACTAAGTCAACTGGCATTAAGATTATTTATAAAGAATATTGCTGGTCTGAGGGAGTAAGTCCTTGTAAACTTAGGAGTCATTAACAGAGATATTTCATATATTAACTAAATAGCATGAAGATCTATTATTAGGGCATTGTTCTCCAAAATATTTCTTTTAAACCTGTTATGCATGATTTACTGTACTATGTCCAGGGAATACAATGGTAAGCAAAATATATGTCATCTGTCCTCCTTCCTGGAACTTGTATTCAGTCTTAAAGTCTGCCACGATTACTAAATGAACTTTGAAATTCATAGAATGTCACTTCTCTAAAGTGGAGTGCTTGAACTCCACCACTGCAGAGGTGGGTGGAGGAGTGAGGCTGGGCATGGTTAGGTTGTGTCTCTAGAAGGCTTTGCAAAGCCTTGGCAGGGCTCAGAGGTCATTTTCTCGGTTGCTAGGGGGAGCCACTAAAAGAACAGTTAAGGCTGGTTCTCCAGACCAGAATGAATGCTCATGAGGAGGGGCCACAATTCCCCAACTGGCTGTTAGGAGTAAGGTCTGCCCCTCTTGCGTTACCCCTGCCCTCTGGCGTCTGGTTGCACATGGGCGCTCCTGAATGTGCTGCGCTCGGTTGCTATGGCACCATGGGCTGGGCTCTTCCTCACCAGGGAACCCTCCCTAGTCTGACAGCATGGCTTTGAGCCTTAACAGGGATCCGAGGTCATTTTTCCCACCACTAGGGAAAGCTGCTGGGAGGAGGGTCACGGCAGGCTCTCCAGTCTGAGAAGGTCCTTCATGGGGAAGGGGCCGCAATTCCCCAACTGGCTGCTGGGAGTGAGCTCCAGCCCCCTTGTGTTACCCCTGCCTTCTGGTGTCTGGTTGCAGCCTGGCACACCTGAACACACCACACTGAGTTGCTATGGCACTGTGGGCTGGGATCCTCCCCGCCAGAGGACCCGCCCCAGTCCAACAGTGTGGCTTTCCTGTGGGGGGAATGGGTGCTTCCCCAGATTGCCATGTCTGGGACCCTGACCATGTTCTCCTGTCAGTTCCACCCACGCAGGCTCCGTTGCCTCCTGAGTCCAACTTCCAAACCTCCCTGCTGTGTCCCCCAGCAACTTGCTTGAGTCCGGGACGCACAGGATCCAACCTACATGTCTGAGCCACTGGAGTGCCTCTCTGAGAATGCCGGAGGGCAGGGAGCTCACAGATCGGGCACCCCGGGTCCACTGCAGGTCCTCAAGGGGAAAGGCATGGCTCCCACTCTCTGGGGAAACCTCAGGCTGAAGGATGCACTAGCTGGGGAGAGGCAGCCACTCACCAAATTCTCAGCTGAAACTACAGTGGGTGGGGGAGGGAGGAAGAATGAAAGTCTGAATGGAAGAAAGCTGGCTCTTCAGCCTCTCAGATCACTCTCCTTGGAGGGGAGCCCCACACAGAATGTCCAAGCTCTGGGATCACGCAAGTTCTGTGGTTGCCGCACTGCTTGGGCTCCTGGGGCTGGAAAAGCTTCCAGGTAATTTGGTAGCCTGCTGATCACCGAAGGCGTATAGGGAGGAGAAAGTGATCCTCCATTTCCCCTTTAATGGGCTCCGATCCGCTCTGGGTTTGATTCTCACTGTTATCTTTTTTCCTTTATCCTCTTCCTTCTCTGCTTTGCAGTTTTCCTCCGTGAGGTCCCCGGCAGGCTCTGGCACTTCTCTTTCTGACCTACACCTGGGCTTCATCCCCTGTCCCCTCTTCTTTATCTGAAACCTTTCCTTCTCTCCCAGACATTCTGGCAGGGACCATCTCTAGTCAGCCATTTTCCACAGCCCCCATCGCCTCACCATACTGTCTTATCAGGCCTAGTATCCTAGTCACACACTGTTGCTTGTGCCTTATCTATTCACTAATAGCGAGTCACTAATTCCAGCCCAAACTCAAAGGAAGGGAATTAAAAAAGAATGTAAATATCTGAAAGCAAGGATCTCTGAGGTCCATCTTGGAATATGGCTACCACATGTACTTAGAGCAGTAAGAGGCATTTGTCAACATATGTAATATTTATGCCTTGTAGTTTATAACATTAATAAGCAAGGGTTGGCAAACTATATTCTAGAAGCATTTTTATGGTGTTTGAGCTAAGAATAATTTTTACCTTGTTGAAGTGTTAAAGAAAAAAAGACAAGAATATGTGACAGAACCTATATGTGGTTGGAAAAGCCCAAAATATTTACTTGTCTGGTTCTTTACAGAGAATGTTTACGGATTCCCTGTAGCCAGGAACAATATCCAAGGCAATGCCAATATCATCACAATTACCTGAAATAAGCAAATATGAATTTGTTAATTATATAGTATTTTAGGTTTACATTTTTTTTTGAGACAGGGTCTCACTATGTCACCTAGGCTAGACTGCAGTGATGTGATCATAGCTTACTGCAACCTCAAACTCATGAGCTCAAGTGACCCTTCTGCCTCAGCCTCCTGAGTAGCTGGGACTACAGGTGTGCACCACCACACCTGGCTAATTTTTCTATTTTTTTGTAGAGTCAGGGTCTCACTGTGTTGCTCAGGCTTACATTTTTGTTTTCATTAATATAATCCAGCAATAAATGTTTGTTAATATTACTGTTGTGAGTTTTCTTGTTGGTTTTAATTTCATCATATTAACTCATACTAATAATGATGGACACTGTTGACAACTCAAAAATAAAACCATTCTCTCTCAGGAAGCCCTTTGCTATCAAATTCACACTAATTTTCGTTATATCCTCAGCAAAGCCAAGCCAAGAGTAGAATAAGCACAAAGGGTCCATAATTAATAATGATCTCAATGTTTCAGAATTCTTTTTATACAGCGAACTTTCTTCCCCTTCCCTGCCCCCACCACCCATTGTTTTCCTTTGGGACTTCTGTGTTCATAGAGTCTTATTTTGTTCACTTCTCAGAATGACCGTTAAGTGCCGGATCCCTAGTATCCAGAGGCCAAGTTTTTACTTTAAAGGTGTTTATTCCTATTTATTCCACAGATTCCGATACATGATATGAGATATTTCCCCACTGTACACAAACATGAAGTGGATTAACAATATTTACTAAAAATAAGATTTTAAATATATTAATATCATTCTCCATAGAGAAGGGATTAAAAAGAAATAAAAGGCTGGCAATCATAGGCAATTGGCAAGCAAGCCTTGACAAATGTCAAGTTAGCTAATAACCAAGCCAGTATGAGTGAAGTTCTAAGTAAGTACCACAGAGAAGAGAGGTACAGAAAACTTGTCCAGTCAGGTTTCTTACATTCTAAAAGTAAGTCACAGTGTGATGTTTGACCTTATGATTATGCTCAAATTTCTTTGTTAAAATCCATGAGGACTGGGCTTAACTTTCTTGGCAGAAGTAGCAGAATGAAAGCCCAATATTTGATTTTGCATTTTTCATCCTTATTGTTGTCTTTAGCATTCACGGCCAAGAATGACTAAGATTTTAATTGTCCCAAATCTATTTTCAGCAAGTAACTAGTAATTATACATATCAAAAAGATCAAACATATCAGTCATTGTTATCATAATAGCATGAATATTTTCGTTATTCTTAAATAGCTGTCCAGCTAATATAATCTAACTGAATTGCTAAGATATTAAACCTATAATTGTTTCTGGTGCTATGGAAGAAGCCATGAGAGAATATTCAGACACAATGAAACAAGTGATTATTTAAAAATGACTTTGTGCATGTCTGTTTTTAATTGCACTCAATTTTAATTCCTATATACAATAATATGGATGCATATGTTTAATTATTTTATAAAATAGTAAACCAAACACTATTCATCCTTCTAAAAATTGTTCTTTCTTTACTATTTTTTTTGAGTATAGTTCATTTATTTGGTTTCCTGAAGTAAAACTCTTCTATATACTTGATGCACTTGCTTTTGTGAAACTGAACATTAGAAATGAGTAAGATGGTTATTGGAAATAAAAATTCTTTCCATCCCCTCCAAAATTTAGTTAATCTCCATTCTCACCTTATCAAAATAATTATCTGATACATACAAATGTTAAATTGATATATGTATAAATGTATATATGCAGGTCTGCCTGAAATTTCTATCTGATTTGAACATTGAAAATTCTTCCTAAAATGGTAGACTTGATTGTGTTCTTCTTAGGAGAAAATCTAATGTCATACACTTATTTCGGGCAGGAAGAATTTTCTGAAAAGAACACTGGAGAACTAAAGGCATGATGAAGTATTCAGTTCTAAAAGTTCCTAGACAATTTGAAAATGTCAGGGCACACATTATTCTGTTTATATTAAACAACCTGTCAGCTTAATGCATTTGTGAAAAATAACAGTGGGTATCTCTTTGGTATTTTCCATGTCTGTGAATTTAACTCAAACTGCATGCCCCCCTTCTCCTGAGTCATAGCCTGCATCAAAAACAAATTCTTTAAAACCATTCAGTACCCTTTAGTCACCTGATGACCTTGTTAATGTTTAAATTAACAGAGAGCTAGTGATAGTACCCTGCAACTCAAACAGCAGTTAAAAAGAGTACAGGATATGAATAGAAAGTAATATCACAAAAAGCGTTAATCTAAAGAGAAAATGGCCATCATATGACATGTAGTGTCTAGCTCTTGACACTGTGAATGTACACATGTTAGTTGTATTAGAAATATCTAATCCAATTCACTTAATGACCTATGTAATATAAGTTGTTTTGTTTCACCTGGACTTTTAGGTATAAATTTTCAAATCAATCAATTAAGATGTCTTGAGAGTTGCACTCTAGTCAAGATATCATATTAGGTAGATACTTTGGAGGAAACAGAGAGGGCTCTTTAAGACGTAGTGCCTGTACTCACCAAGCTGGGATCCCTGAGAAATTGCAAAGACTAGAAAGAAGCCAAATGTAAAGCAAGAGCTAGTCAGCAAATAAAGATGGGAGGGGTTAGACCTCAGGGTGTTCCTGAGAATTGAGGTCAAAATGGATGGATATATTTTGTCAACAACTGGGTTTTCAGGAATACTTGTATGTCCTAAACAACAAAATGATTTCCACTTCTCTTAATTAATAGCAGATATTCTGAAATATTCTTCAGGTGAAAATTAACCCTAGGAAAATGGATAAAATATAGCCAATCACCTTGTAAGAACATAGCTATATTCATAAGAAAGTAATGGAAATACATAGGGACCAAAACAAAAGAGGGATAAAGAAATGAAAATAAGAATGCTAACATGATTCCAATACTGGAGTTACCCCATGGGCTTTTGCCTATTCCAAGAAACCAGTAACTTAGAGCTCTGGATTTACTGTCTGGTTTATATTGGGAAGCTGGAGTTTTGGCCTGAGCTAGGAGAGAAGTTGAGCTGCAGCTCTCATGTAAAGCCAAGACCCTGGGAGCTGCATACTCCAAAGAAAAAAAAAAAATTGAAAGAAAGAATTTTTGATAGTCTTCTTTCATTGGAGAAAAGATTTCATTTTATTGTCATTTTTCTCCTTGGATGGTAAAAATAATCCCCTCTAATAATTATATCCATAGACAAGCCCACAAATAGGTCTTGAGAATGAATTATGTCATGTGTGATAATTCAAGCTGAGAAATGAACCTAAAATGGTAATAATTTGTTGTTTGGGAGTATGAGAGAAGAAAAACAACCCTTTACAGAAGAATATATTCTCGAAGAGGACTGGAAATATTCCTGAAAGGAATTTCACTGCTAGAGATATTAGATATTGGAATTATTAATTTAAAGGTATGAAATAATTATGAAAACTGAAAAAAATAACACATTTCAAAATATAAAATATATTTTAAATAAATCTTATATCAAAGAAAATCTTATTTTGTGAAATAAAATACTCAGAACTGTACAAAATGAAAATGTGATCTAACAAAACTAGTAAGATAAAGCTTATTTTACAATTTACCAATTTGACTTTAAATTGGTAAATTTACCATCATATATTTCCATTAAAAGACAGGTTGAAAATTAAGATTGATGATGAACAATAAAAGTAAAGTAATAAAACTAAAAAACAATAGAAAGGAAGAATAATAGAGATAAAGGCCCAAGGTAATGGGATAATAATACCAAAAACACCAACAATAATAATCATCATCACTTATAAAGCTCTTACTAACTGCCAGGTACTGCTTTTACATTTATTAACTCAATTAATATACTAGAATTTATAAAGTACAATTATTAATCCAGCTTAAAATCAGGAAAACAAAAATGATAGAGGGCCAATTATTGTTTACTTGTAAAAAACATTAATAAAATAGACAAACTTCTGCTGAGATTAGTCAAAAAAAAAGAAATGGAAAATACAAATACATAATATTAAGGTAAAAATGGAGAGTATAACGTTTTGTACAGATATTAAAATAATTATGTTTATACTAAGAATAATGTTATGCCAATAAATTGGAAAACTAGGATGAACTAGTTAGATTTTTTTAAGAACTAAAACTTATCAAACTGACTCAGACAAAAATATCAATAAATTAACAAGCCATTACAAAAATTATTTTCTTAGAACTTAAAAATCCAACCACAAATTAATCTGTCATGTACGTCTGAATTTACAGATATCTGCCAAACTTTCATAGAAAATAGAATTACAATGTTATCTAAATCTTTTCTAGAGATTAGAAAAAGAGAGACACTCCTCAATTAATTTTATAAGTTTCATATAACCTTGATATTGAAACCAAATTAGGGCAGTATAAATATTAATATCATCAGTTGATATCACTTGGAAACAGATGCAATCATTCTAAATATAATTTTTAGAACAAAACATCTATGTATTTTTAAAAGAGACAAGGGGATGCTACATTAGAATGGCATGATGGCTTAATTTTGTAAAATCTATTAATGTAATTCACACAATATTATATTATAAAGAATAAACCACATGATCAGCTTGACAGAAACAGTAACAGTCTTTGACAAAACTCAACAGATTTCCATATTATAAACATTTCACAAACTAGTAATAGAAAATCACGTTCTTAATATAGAGTATCTATCAAAATCTTCAGCAAACATTGAAATCAATGGTAGAATATTTGAAGCATTTTATTTAAATCAAAGAATGAGAAAATATCTCTTTTATCATCTATTCATTGAGTAAGACAAGTTTAAGAAATATAAGGTATAAGGATTTAAAAGTATATGTATTTTTCGTGTCCTTGATGTAGATTGTCCACAGGGCATTATTTTATATGTTGTAAAATGTTATATAAGTGGCATTATATTATATCCATTTCCTTGAAATATGCTGTTTTTCTTAATAATATGTTTGTGGAATTCATCTGAATTGATAGATTACACTCTGTTAGAATATATTTTACTTATATATTGTTCTGTATGGCATCTACATAGAAAGAGAACAAAGAGATCCTTCAGCACTGTTACTAGAATTAAAAAGCAGGTTTAATAAAGTGACCAATGATTATAAGAGCAATAAAAACTAAAAGATACATAATCATATGACAGCAAAAATTATAAAATGTTTAAAGATACTATTTATGCAAGCAATAAAAATACAATAAATCTAATGAAAAATATGAGTATCTTTTAAAGTGAAACTGTAGAACATGAACAAAGCTCCAAGCAAACTGTGCAATTCATTTAGCCAAATGTAAATATAGTCATGCATAGCTTAACGATGGGGATATGTTCTGAGAAATGTGTTGTTAGGCAATTTCATCATTGTACATTATCATAGTGTGTACTGACACAAACCTAGAGGGATAGCCTACAACATAGCTAGGTTATATGATATAGTCCATTCTTCCTAGGCTAAAATTTGTACAGCATGTTACTGTACTGAATACTATAGGCAATTGTAACACAATGATAAGTATTTGTATATATAAACATATCTAAACAAAGAAAAGGTACAGTAAAAATATGGTATTAAAAATAAAAGATGTTTCACCTCTATAGGTTACTTACTATGAATGGAGGTTGCAGGACTGGAAGTTGCTCTGGGTGAGTTAGTGAGCAAGCGGTGAGTGAATGTGAAAGTTTAGGACTTTACTGTACACTACTACAGATTTTATAAACACTGTACACTTAGGCTGCACTAAATGTACGGAAAAATGATTTCTTCAATAATAAATTAACCTTAGCTTACTGTAACTTTCGTATTTTATAAACTTTTATTTTTTTTAATTTTTAGACTTTTATAGTAACACCTAGCTTAAAACACATTGTATAACAGTGCAAAAATATTTTGTTTCTTTATATCCTCATTCTATAAGCTTTTTTGGATTTATTTTATTATTATTATTTTTTTACCTTTTAAACTTTTTTGTTAAAAAACATGACACACACATTATTCTAGGCCTGCACAGGGTCAGGATCATCAATATCACTGTCTTCCACCTCCACAACTGTCCCGCTAGAAGGTCTTCAGGGGCAATAACACGCATGGAGCTGTCATTTCCTATGATAACAATGTCTTTATCTGGGATACCTTCTGAATGACTTGGCTGAGGCTGTTTTATAGTTAACTTCTTTTGTAAGTTGGAGTACATGCTGAAATGTTGATTAAAAATGTAGTTAGTGAATATATAATCCAGTAACATAGTCATTTATTATCATTATCAAATATTATGTACTGTACATGATTGCAACACTGTGTAGTTGGCCCTCCATATTCACGGGTTCTGCACCTGTGAATTCAACCAGCCACAGATCAAAAATATCTGGAAAGACAGAAATCCCACAAAGTTCTAAAAAGCGAAACTTGAATTTGCCAAGTGCTGAGTCCCATGTTGCATCCACACTGACGAAGTGATGTGTAGGCATTGCATTAGGTATTAGAAGTATTAATAATTTAGAGATGATTTAAAGTATGCTTTAAATGGATGTGGGTAGATTATATGAAAATACTATGTCATTTTATAGAATGGACTTGAGCATCTCTGGATTTTGGTATATGTGGGGGTGTGGGGCATCCTGGAACAATTCCCCCAAGAATGCTGAGGGACAACCGTACTTGTATGCAACTGGTGGTGCAGTAGGTTCTTAACACCAGCATCACCACAAACACGTGAATAATACAATGCACCTGAGACCTCATGACAGCTACTATGTCATTAGGTGATAGGAATTTTTCAACTCTATTATGATTTTAGGGGACCACCCTTGTATAGGTGGTCTGTCGTTGACTGCAAGATTATTGTGTGGCACATGACTGGGTGTATTATTTATCTACACCATAGTTATTCCATTGGCTCATATGAATGACATGGATATGTGAACATGACTTCTTAAAATACACTATGCAAGTGCAAGTAATTTTCATATCATTACATAATAGTCAATAGTTTAAGGGGACATTGCTGTTATTTTTAGTCCATGAAAATCAACCATGTGGACACAGAGGATAAAGCTGGTAAAAATAATGTTTTTGGAAAAATATGGAATCTCAGTTAAAGCTCAGAAAATAGTATATATGTTTGAAGTGCAATATCTATCTAGAATTTGGTTATATTAGAACTTGTGCTGAATACTTTCAAACTTATATTTTTGTTTTACTAACGCCATGACCTATTTTTATTCTCACATTCAACCAATTAAATCAGAATAAATTGGAAAAACGTCATAAAGTAGAGAAGAATAAAAAGTGCTTAACTATGTCAGATTATGGATTCTGCTTTCTTTGAGGCTCATAGAATTTAAAAAAGATCTAAATTATTTTTCTCATTAGCTTCTGTTTTATTGTCTCAATGTCAACTAGCCACTCTCCAAACCCAATAGTGCAGGCATAGTCACACACAGACACACACAGTGATTTTAGTGCTATGTGTGTATTGTGTGTGTATGAGCGTGTATATAATATTTCAAGAAATATTAGGGTTAGGGTGGTGGTTAACAAATTAGGATTGAAAAATAAAATTTTTCTCTCTAGTGTTCAAACATTTCTCTATTGTTTTAAAGGGCAATATTGAAAACAGTGCAAAAGAAATGTATTCTCACACCAAAGGGTGGAGAGAAATCAAGAGCAATAAAAAAAAAGGCACCTAAAATTCTATTTAAAAATATGTCCTCCTAATGCCCTATAAGAAGTATCTAGTTGCCAGTGGCAATAAAATGTTTCATAAATTGGAAGATGTTTTTTTCTTTTTGCAAGAACTAGTTCCGTGAAGTGAAACAAACAAACACAAACCAACCATTTATGTCAGTGAGATATGTTTCTTCCAGGATTTTTCTTCTTCTTTTTTTCTTTTTATGTTTGGTTCACACCTAGAAAAGTTTATGAGTTGTTTAGAATTTTATAGTCATACACACTTACTTCTTCCTGGTATGTATGTGTTAACCTTGAGAGTGAAAAGCATATAAAGTTAAAATACTTCTCTTTTCCTCATGTTTTAGAAAATGAACAGACTTGGAATTTTGAGACTGTGCTGATTCCTTCTATAATATTACATGTAACTATCTACATGATGTATTTGTCCTAAAATGTAAGTAAGTAAATAAATAAATGTCTTTTTTCCTTGGAACATAAACTTTTCAGGAATTTGCATAAAGTATCATAGAAACTAGTTTGGGGAGCTGTGTATCTGGGAATGTGTTTCTATTAAAAGTAAATAACATTTTTTTCCTTAAGATTAGTGGAAAGACTTGTCAAAAGAAATCAGAAGCATTATTGGGTAAGTGGGACATTTTCTTTCCTACAGGAAACATTTCCAGAACCATTAAGAATTTAAAAAAATTGATACACAATATACTGCTTCTCTCTGTGTCTCTCTGTCTCTGTCTCTGTCTCTGTCCTTGTCCCTGCTTCTTTGTTTCTGTGTGTGTGTGTGTGTGTGTGTGTGTGTGTGTGTATGTGTGTGTTTGCCTTTCATTTAAACCACTGAATATGTTTGTTTCAGGGTTTATGTTCATGGACAACCATTCAATTTCTTAAAAACATGGCCAGGGATATTAAGAACAATATCATATTCTTAACTATCATGGTTTTAATATTTTTCCTGTAATTATGCTGTAGGTGTCTATTTAGAGAAAAATATTCCAGAAATGTATATTGATCCAAAATCTCACTTTAACTATTTTCTTTATTCAATTTAGCTAGTTATTGCTGAAATGTGCTGAATGGCTCCCTGGAGTACCAAAAAATCAGAAGAAACAGCCAAAGGTACATAACTTAGTTTCAATTAGCAATCAGACTCTCGGAGCCTGATACACATTAGATAAACAAGATTAATATTACAATTAGTTATCTGTTTGTAATCGACTTATTAATTAACTTAAAATCTCGTAAATGATTTAAGATATTATGTAAAAATATATACTCTATACCCTGATAACTTATTTATATGTCTTTGAAGAAAGTGTGGCAAAGAAAGGCTAATTGTAAGAGAAATACGATAAAGGCAAGAGTTATATGAATACACAGATTATATAGACTAAGATACAAATAAAAACTTGCTAGAGTTTAAAGTATAGACCTGGAAGTATGTATATATTGTTGCATTGTGAAATGCAAGAAGAAGCAGGTTCCTGTACAAATGTTAAGAATTTTTGTCTTTATTCTAAAAGTAGGAAGAAAACATTGATAAAATTTGCTGGAGAATGACAGATATAATTACATGTAAGTTAAAATGTTACTCTGCACATGACTTGAGTAAAGATTAAAGAGAAGAAAGGCAGAAAAGAAGAAAGAATTAAAGGGAAGATGGGCGATTCCACTAGTTATAGCAGACTAGGGGTTTGTATTGATTGAACGGAATGGGGAAAAAGTGAGACGTGAAGATTAGGTTACAACTCTTAGTCCTTACACTCACTCACACACACACACATGCGCGCGCACACGATAGAAAGCAAATGGTTGGTTAAAAAATAGGTGGGAAACGAAGAAATTTAAGTGTATATATTTCTGTTAGAGAAAATTTTAAAGAGGAGGTAGTTTTTTTTTTTTTCCTTTTGCCCTCATGTAAACTCCCCAAAAGTTTGGCCCTTATGTTTGGACACAAAAAGTCTTGATACGATGTCTACTCTCTGTGCCTGCCCACCCACACCCGCCACCTGCCTCCCACTTAATCTCACTTTTTCCTGTTTTCAGAGTCCCAAGAGGAAGTAAATTAAAATTCCCTGACTAGCAAATGAAAAGTGATAATAATGAGGCTAGTTAGGCTCTGTTATATTATTTGTCAGAAAGGACACACCCGTCAGAAAATGATCTTCAATTCCATTCTGAAAACTTAGCTAATAATAGTGAGAAATTAAATTGACAGCTTTATGGATGCTTTGCTACCAGGAGAATACATTAATAAAAAACAGAGTGGTTTAGTATATTTTAATATGGATTTTATATCCAAAGATCTCATTTTCCTCATGGCTACAGCTTTATACCTGGTCCATAAAGCCCGTACCAGAGATCGTATACCTTAAACACTACACAACATATTAGTGTTAGTGCACTTTCTAAAAGCTGGGATGTAGCTTTGGCTGCAACGAAAGTTACCTTAGCATAAGGATTATCATATCTAAACATAGTACCAAGATTTGGGGCAAAAATACATAAAGTTAAAGAAGAAATATATCATAAAAGAAGCCTTTGACAAGTAATTCGATTCTTTTCTAAAGAGCAAAGTGCATCTCAATGAATGGAAAAGGTATGTTAGTAAAGTTCAATTGACCAGAAATGAACATCTGTCACTATATTGCAATGGTCAATAATCACTCATGGCTTTACTTACATATATCCTTCAGGGAACAGAAATCATCTTTAATCCAATATCATGTGTTAAAATGTAGGCCCATGACCTTTTTCAATAGAACAATAAAATATTTCCACTTGCTTAGAAATCTACTTTTGTAAGTTCTACTATTTAGCACTTGTTCTTAATTTATCACGTCACTTGCACCCATATTCTTGGTTCACAATAATATTATCTTTATTAGAGTTTTGTAATTTAAGAAAACCTATATTCACTTATGATGACTTGTTAATGTCTCACAAAAGCTCTATAGAAGTAATACAAATGATAAAGTCCTGACATCTTTATCTGTGATCAATTTCCATCAGAAGAACACTAATTTGTTCAATCATTGAGTTTTACCTCATACTGAATTCACATTTATTTTTTTGACTGTGAATTTGGTTAAAAATTATAAATAATTTTATAAATACTTTTTGTGTTGTTTAACATTCATAATAAGGAAGAGGATCCTTATAGTTAAAATCAAAATTTTAAAAAATATTGCATTGGTGGTGCATAATTGTATGCATTTGTCAACACTCAAAGAACTGTACACAAAAAATATAAACTTTTACTACATGTAAATTATATACCAATGATAAAGTAACTGAACAAACAAGAAAGAAAGAAACTCCAGGTTTTTTTAGTATGTATTAAGCCAAATGACCGATTTCATATTCAAAATATGTTTCACCATGTACATATGTATGTGTTTGTGAGTTGTATGTGAGTATTTATTGTTGCATGTTTGAAAATAACAATTACCCTCCAGATAACTTAACAACATATGGAAAGTTTTTATGGAATCTCAATCTATACCCACATATTCTTTTTCTACTAGCCCCCAGTGGATTAGATAATTATTTACTTGTTTAAGCCATGTATAGTTTGCCCTCTGTACTCAGATGTAAAAACCATTTGTATATTCAAATAACAGGAGATTGAAAATATTTTAAAAATACAATAAAAAATAATAAGAATAAAAAATACAGTATTACAACTTTTTACCTAGCATTTACATTGTATTAAGTATTGTAAGTAACCTAGAGATGATTTAAAGTATAAGAGAGGATGTGTATATGTTATACGTAAATACTACATCATTTTATACAAGAAACTTGAGCATCTATACATTTTGGTATCTGCATGGGTCCTGAAATCAGTCCTTTGCAGATACCAAGGGACGGCTGTATTTTCAACTATGCCACCTAGACTGTTTTCCTCCTCATTTTACTCCAGACAATCCACTAATAAAACAGTTGCTTTTCTCAGGCTTTCAACCTTGTCACAACTACAAGCTCCTTGAGGAAAGGATCATATATTTCATCCCTGTTTTCCTAGAATCTAACGCTATGCTTGTGAATAGATGTTTTATATATATTTGAAAAATAGCTTTATGCAAAAAATGAAAGACATGGATTTAAATTATAAAGATTATTAGAAGTCTCATAATTTTCCTTCTTTTGCATTAGCCTCAATTTGTGCTTATAAATTATTTTATAGAAATTGACAATCGTAATTAATTGTCAGTATTGCCCAGTTATTACAAGGAGGTACTTTAGAATTATATACAACTGAATTTATATTCTAGATCTGCTATAGGTATCTCATAGAAAGTTATTTGGAGTCCATATACATTGGTTTTTCTTACCTGTAAAATGGAAATAATTGTTGTCATCAAAGTAAATATATTATTAAAAATTAAGCCCCTGAGCCACTGTACTGCCAGGCATTTAGCAAATGCTTGATTCAAGGAAGACATTATTTCTGCTATATTATGTCCTAAAAAACATATTCCTATACAATTAAAGGTTATACAAATAGAATGTAGCATATTTGATTTTCCCTTCACACATTTTTCCCTATGGGGGCTTTCATTTTCGCTCAAAGTCTTAACATAGAATTTAATAGTCACAGAAAGAATTATCAGCAATCTGGTGTTTGACATATAGATATCTTAACCGCGGTGAATATCTGCCATTTATTTCAATTGCTACATGTTTAAAATTAAATACATTTTGAATTAGATTTTCAAGCCTCAAGCCGGCATTAGTTGCTAATCATTTCATTCATTTATTTAGATAGAATCAGTTCTTGAAAAGTGCAATTGAAATCCAAGGAACAGATAGATCCTTATCTATTAAAGAAGAGTGGACCATGTTTCTTCTTTATCTCAGTTGGCTTAAGAGTGAAAAATTTCTAGCAAGATGTCCGCCTTTGCAGGAGCTAAATGAAAAATGGGAGAAGAGCATCTGGGTAAAGGTTCAGAGCTTTTGACACTTTTTTTGAATATGGAAATTAGACCTTTAGCTTTTTACCAAGCACTTAATATTCTCATACAACACACTTCATCATAAGAGAGAAGAAATTCAGGATATAGAACATTGGTTTTCAATTTTGGCTGCAGTTTGGAATCATCTTTAAAAATTAAATCAACTTTAAAAATTACTGATGTTTTTATGTCCTATCTCTAGAAATTCTGATTTAATTCACATGAGGTGGGGCGTGGACACTGGAATCGTTAAAAACTCCTTGGCTGATTCTTAAATGCAATAAAGTTTGAGATTCCCTGACCTAAAGAAAAGGGAATGAAGTAAATACTGCAAAGCTTCTCTCCCAATATCTGATTAGGGATAAGAAAAGAAGTTGCAAAATATGGTGATTCCCAAGTCAATAGTTACTGCAGTTTACTTAGCATGTTCCCTGAGCCAGTTTCTAAACATCTAACTTGACAACTTTCATAAACGAAGTCATGACAAATTGTTTAAAAAGCTTATTTATCTCAGATTTTTCTTTTCCAAATTAACTTATTTCCATAAAATATTAGTCTGAAATGTGATTAAGTTTTGGACATTTTAAAGAACAGTATTTCTCTTCCATAGCAGTGGACACCAGAGGGAAAATCATGATATTTGAATTTTAACTTCATCTCTCCAATAAAACAGCGTAGCTAATCTAAATTTTTAACTTTAAAAATTATATTATTGACAACACACTAAACCATATAGTATAAAGTGAATCTATTTCTATTTCCTTTGTGATATCAGAAAAAATTGTCTATTTTACATGTGATATTCATAGCTAAAAATTCTGAATATATGGGAATCATTGCAATTCTTGTTCTCCACACTTCTGATTCCTGCATTAAAGTCTATTAACAAGCAACAAGGTGATATATAGCGTGCCCTCAAAGCTTTCAGAGTGAATAATATCCAGCTTTTCTCGTGCTCAACACTCTGCCTAGTGATAATGGTAATGATGAATTCCTATGCAGGCTCCCTCAGATATTAGAAAAATGGTTTCCTTTAAGTCATATTAGATACTCAAGTTTTACATCAGTTGGCTGTCTTGAAAAAATATTTCTTAAGAGCCAAAAATATTACTTCTCTTAAACGACTGTAGGTATTTTGTAAACAACACACCATGTCTGGGAATTACAAATATAAAGTAAAATAAATAAATGTGCTCCTTGTAGGTCTGGGCATAAGTTAGGCAGGGGAATACTAACAAGACTTAAACTAGAGCTGTATCTCAATTTTATGTGCACCTGATTTTGTAGCCACAGTAAATTCTTTGAAAGATTTGTATTCAACACTACCAACAAAAATATTCCATACACTGAGCCTGCCAATGAAAGAGAGTCTTTGTTTGGGAAGTTCAAACTACAGTTTTGATGAATAAAAGAAGTTTTTTATAGAATAATGCCAATATAAAATAAAGGACAACAAAATAATTGCAATGTGATCAACATATCTAACAACTTGCAGCTCAGTTTTGTTATTTTACTCAATAGGGTATAAGACACATAGAGATCCTTATAGCTGCCATTTTTATAATCTATTTATGTCCCTTCCTTTCATTCCTGCAGAAGTGACCCTGGCCAAGATTCTTAACAATTTCATACCCAAAATACTATCATCATAAAGATACAATTATTCTTCTTGCCTCTTTATTTACTTTTATCTTGAATGCTATTGCCAGATTTTAAATCATATTGCATTATTCATCTCATTTATTTTAAAAAATACTTTTATTAAATATTTATTAAGTTTTAGACACTATATGAAACATATAGGATCCCATGGTGGAAAAAAAATGACAATTTTGTTACCTTTAATGTCCTTATATTCTCAACCAGATAAAAAATACATAATTATAAAATTAATTTCAGAACTCTGCTACTTTCTACTCATGAGACCTATTTATTTTAATATTGCCCAGTTATGGTTTCCATTAGGAAATATGAAAAATGACATTATTTCCATTGGGATTAATTAGAGGATTAAAAAGATAATTTTTGGAAAGTGCTTGGTACATAGAAATATTCAAAAAGTAGTGGATTTCTCCAATGTAAATCTTCAAGTACTCTTCTCTACTGAATAAACTCATGTAAAAGCCTGGCAGAAACCCATTTTTCACACAGCACCTTATCATTCCTCCGTAAATAGCCTCAGTTTTAGTCTGATTGGTTTAATCCCTGCCATCTTAAATATACTTGCACATTTTCACCTTTTTTAGTTTTGTTCATATTCTCGTCCTAACCTACAACTATTTCTATCTTCCATGAGACTCTTCTCCATAACCTGATGTAAACTATGTTCTTTCCTTCACTTGAATGCTTATATGATTACTTTTCCATACCTGTCCCTTGTCAAATCAGGTACTTTGATAATGTCATGATAGATCCTGCTTCACTAACTAAATACTAAGCTACTTTAGAACAAAAATAAATACCTCACTGCACCTTTTCTACTACTACATAAGTGGAAAGGATTATAAAGTATCAGTTGATTGACCTGTTCCAAATGAAATTATCATTAAAATCAAATAGCTAATCTGCTTTATAACCTGATGTCACATGGTATAGAGTGAAGAAAAAATCACTTGGTTGCACAGTAACAAATGCATTGAAGTTGAAATGAATGCTCTAGGTCTAGTGGTCTAAGCCTATTTTTAACAAAAACAACAAAAAGTAATGGGAAATAGGACACTGTTGAAGAGAAGGGACTATGAATGATGTTTTGGGGAAAATAATCATGCTTTGTATTCCTTTTTTGGAATGTTTGTAACCTACCAAAGTGCAATGAAGTGAATATGTTTCATATGAACGTGTCAAACTTCTTGATGACAAAGGACACCCTTCTATTTCCCTTATATCCTTTATTCTTCTTCCCTTCCTCCCACCAACATACCCTTTCTGTCTATTATACAGTAAATTACCAGGTATACAGAAGATGCTCAATCAGCCCAAGGATTAAGCAGCTAATAATTGAGGAGAATACTAGAAGAATAAAAATATCTATATCAGGACATCAAAACTCAAACAGCTATAATTATGATCCTTATTAACAAATGTTAATGTCAAGCTAAGAAGTTGCCTGGAACCCATGTGTAGGTATTGTTAGTATCAGTAGAGATATTGACCTTTTGATTTTTTTCTCAAGAGATTCTAGGGAAACTTTCCCCATGTCTACCTAACTTGCTTTTTATCCCTTGTTGACAAGCATTTCTAGGAACACCATTATACCTAGCGGATAATTTAGAATGTCTTACCTTCTTTCACCTCACCTGAAATGACATTTTGAAAACTAAACAAAATCAGTACCTACACTGTGTGTAAAATGAGCTGGAAAAAGTGCTCCTGGAGTTCAAACATCATAACACATGCTGTGTCTGTAACCAGTATAGGGCTATGCACACTAAAACCATCAATAGGTCAAGCATTTACATAGTATTTAGGGACAACACTCTATGTTATTTTATTTTAAAAGTAGCTGATAGTTGAAAAATTTATTAATATATAATATAATGATTACTTTATAAAATTTTGTCTATTAAAAAGCTGATAGAAGAAAGGAGAGCAAGCATGTATTGATATGAAAATTTTCTTATTTGTAATTTCTGGTTCTGTTTATTTGTTTCTGTGAATTCTTGTTGCCATCTGAAGTTATTAACTTTGCTGGATACAGCTTTGCTCCTACCTATCTCCTTTAAACAGTTATTAGAATATATATTACATTTCTATAAGTTATAGGCCCAACAATACCTTGTATTTGGTTTAACGATTTTGATTTTTAATTCTTTTTTTTTGGGGGGACAGAGTCTTGCTATGTTGCCCAGACTCATTTCAAACTCTCAAACTCCTGGGCTCAAGTGATCCTCCCACCGCAGCCTCATGAGTAGCTGGGACTACAGACATAAACCACCACATTCAGCTTTATTTTTAAATCAGTTAAAAATATAGGATAAAAATATGCATCTATTTTGTTTTTTTAAAACATTACCTAATTTTCTTCAGGATGAGTTGTGTCTAAAAAACATTAGCTAATTACTTTTGCTGATGCTATTTGTTTTTTCATGTGAATTAGAATTACCTTATGAGGTCACTTTCATTTAGCCCAAAGAGCTTCCTTTAGTACTTCTTGCAAGGCAGGTCTAATAGCAACAAATTCTTTCAGTTTTTGTTTATCTGAGAATGTCTTTATTTTATCTTCATTTTTTAAATATAGCTTTAATGGATATAGGATTCTTAGTTGATTTTTTTTCCTTTTAGTGCTTCGAACAGGTTAACCAAATGCCTTCTGACACCCATTGTTTCTAATGAGAGATTAGCCATTCATCTTATTAGGGTTCCCTTATGAGTGAAAAGTCTTTTTTTTCCGTGTTGTTTTCAAATTTTTCTCCTTATACTTTGCTTTAAGCATTTATGCTATATTCTCTTATTAGCATATTTCTTGTTCTTATACTACCTAGAGTTCATTGAACTTCTGGGATGTACAGATTAATGTTTTTCATCAAATTTGGGAAGCTTTTAGTCATTATTTCTTTGAATATTTTTGTTCTCCTTTATAGCTATCCTTCCCTTCTGATACTCCTATTACGTGTATGTTATTGTTCTGAATGGTATTCCACATTTTTCCCAGGCTCAGTTCCTTTCCTTCATTCTTGTTTTTTCTCTTTTCTTAGAATTGTGGAACTTCTATCACTCTATCTTCTAAGTCATTAATTTTTTTTTGCCAGTTCAGATCTATCATTGAGCCTCTCTAGTGATTTTTCTAAAATTTCAGTTATTGTAATCTTTTAACTTCAGAATTTCTATATGGTTCTTTTTCTTATAGTTCCTCTCTCTTTATAGATATTCTCTATTTGGTACAACATAGCTAGCATACCTTCTTTTATTTATTTAATCATGATTCTCTTTAGTTCTTTAAATATATTTATAATTACTACATTGAAGTATTTTTCTGTTAAAGACTACATCTGGTCACTCTCACAGCTAGTTTCTGTTGCTTGATTTTCTTTCAATGTATGGGTCAAATGTTTCTGTTTCTCTGCATATCTTATAATTTTTTGTTGGAAACTGGACACTTTAGAGAATATACTGTAGCCACTTCAGGTACTGAGCCTCCACTTCTGGGGCTTGCTATAATTGCTTGATTTTTTATTTGTTTGGTGACTGCCTGTATAGTAAAGTTTATTTCCTTCTCTGTTCCCCTAGTGTTAAGCCTCTAATATTGCTCCTTAGTGGATATGGCCTTAGGTATGACAAGAGTCATCCTGTATGAGTGGTTTGGGCAGCATTTCCTTTCGTTGTCTCTTTCCCTGACAATACTGAGCTCCTTCCATTACCCAGTAATCACTGACTGCTTGCTATATTGTTTTCAACAATGACCTGGCATATAAATTGCTCTATTGACTATTCTGGTAAAAGAAGAAATGTGCTTCTCCACACTCTGTTGCAAATGAAGTTAGTTTCTTTGGGAAGACACTGGGATCTATCTGTTTTTAGGCCTGTGCCTCTCCCCAGAAAAATCTCTGAACCATGGCTGTAGTACTAAGGACAGGGACAATGGCATGCTACTCTCTGAGTGGCACTCCACTTTAGAAGCTGAGTACTCTGTGGAACAGGGGGAGTAGCCTCAGGTCTCCTAAGGTTGCCACTTCCAGTGTGGAACCATTTCCTATGAGCCCAGGACAGGGCTATTGGGTCTCTAGTATTCTCAGTGGCAGTGCACCCAAGGTAAAGTCTCCATCCCACAAGTGGAGTAGAAGAAGGGAGCTTCTACCTCTTAACTTCACTTACCTGGAATTTAATCTCAGCAATAGATAGCTGGAACACGATGAGAAATGTTGGCACCTTGCTCATACTAGTAAGAAAGCCTTCCTACTGAGACCCGGAGGGAGAAGAAGCTGTGTGTTCTTGGCTGCATAAGAATGGAGTGGAGTTTCTGTCTTGCTGAGTTGGAAGCAAGGAGGGGGAAAGTAGGTCTCTGTTCACATAACATAGATTCTCATTGCTCTTACCAAGTTTCAGTTCATTTTCTTGAATGAATGTTTTCTGTTTCTTTTTTTTTCATTTGCTGCATGCCCTTAATACCATTTCCAGAGACTTTAAATGTTTTATAGTTGTTGTTTTGTTATTTTTTAGTTTTTACTAGTTTTTCTGAGGAGTATGTTCATCAAGCTCCTTCATGTTGTCATGCTGGAAGTGGAACCCTTGAATCTAATATGGAATTACAAATCGTGTTTGTGTAATGTATGCTTATTTAAAAATTGATTTTCCACAGGAACTCCTGTAATAATAGGCCAATAAAATTGACCCTCAGAATGATACTTTATGTTAAGATTGACATAAATCTCTACCATGGAATGGAAAAGGATGATGAGCTTTTAAATACTTGAATTGTATTTTTAATAAGTTGTCATTCCAAGTCAGCTTGTTTTACCATTTGTAAAAAACAAAATGAAAAATTTTCACTTCACTAAAAAGAAACTACCACATTTTTTCCAAAATTAAAAACAAAGCAACAACAAAAAAACTTTTTAAGTTTATCATCACAAGTCACTTCATTTTTTTTATGATTGGTTTGTCAGGAAGCTCTAAGCAAGGAGATTGCTTAAAAAGTAGAAGAGAAAAATACTCTACATATTCCACGGCCTAGAAAAACTTACCAGCATTGGTTGGGGCCTGCACAATATAAGAATCATAAAATCATACAAATGATGTTGCTGTAGGTAATCTAATATAAAGTTCATATTTTTAGAAGGGAATACTGTTTTCAAAAATGTGAAATTATAGTTCAATATATACAAATCTATAAATGTGATATACCACATAAATAGAATGAAGGGCAAAAACCATATAATCATCTTATTAGATGCAGAAAAAGTATTTAAAAAATTCAATATACTTTCATTATAAAAACTCTCAATAAATCAGATGTAGAAGAAATGTACCCTAAAACAACAAAAACCACATATGAAAAACCCACAGCTAATGTTATACTCAACAGTGAAAAGCTGAAAGCTTTTCTTCTAAGATCAGGAACAAGACAAGGATGCTCACTCTTGCTGCTTCTATTCAACATAGTATCAGAAGTCCTAGCCAGAGCAATTAGGCAAGAGAAAAAATTAAAAAGCATCCAAATTAGGAAGGAAGAAGTTTAATTGTCCCTGTTTGCGGCCGACATGATCTTATGTGTATAAAACCATAAAGACTCCATCAGAAAATTGTTAGAACTAATGAACTAATTCAATAAAGTTGCAGGATACAAAGTCATACAAAATCAATAGCATTTCTATACACTAACAATGAACTATCTGAAAAAGACATCAAGAAAGCAATCCCATTTACAACGGCAAAAAAAAACCGCAAAACACTTAGAAATAAATTTAACCAAGGAGGTGAAAGATCTGTATACTGAAAACTATTATATAAAATACTGATTAAAGAAATTGACAGGCACAAATAAATCAAAAGATATCCTATATTAATGGATTGGTAGAATTAATATTATTAAAAAGTCCATACTACCCAAAGCAAAATACAGATTCAATATAATCCCTATTAAAATTCTAATATGTATGGAACCAAAAAAGATCCCAAATAGCCAAAGTAATCTTGAGCAACAAGTATATAGTTGGAGGTAACACACTCTCCGATTTCAAAATATAATATACAAAGTTATAGTGACTAAAATAGCAGGGCACTTGCATAAAAACAGACAATAGATGAATGAAACAGAATAGAGGTCCCAGAAATAAATCCATGCATTTACAGTTAATTAATTTTCGATAATGATGCTAAGAGCACACAATGGAGGAGCGATAGTCTCTTTAACAAATGGTGCTGGGAAAACTATCAATGGATACCCACATCTAGAAGAAGGAAATTAGACTCTTGTCTCACACTTTATAAAAATTAAGTCAAAATGGGTTAAGACTTAAACATAAGGCCTGAAATGGTAAAACTATTAACAGGAAACAGAAGAAAATCTCCATAAATTGGTCTGGGCAATGATTTTTTGGATATGACCCAAGAAGTACAGCCAACAAAAGCAAAAATAGACAATGGGATTACATCAAACTAAGAAGCTTCTGCATAGCAAAGGATACTTTCAATACAGTGAATAGACAAGCAATGGAATGAGAAAAAATATTTTCAAACCATACATTTGATAAGCAATTAATAAAAAATATATAAGGAATTCAACTCATTAGCAAGAAAACAAATAATTAAAATATGGGCAAAGGATAGTCATTTCTCAATGTCTGAATAGACATTTCTCAAAAGAAGGCATACAAATGCCCAACAGGTATAATAAAAATGCTCAACATCACTAATCATCAGGGAAATTAAAATTAAAACTACAGCAAGATATCACTTCACACCAGTTAGAATGGCTGTTATCAAAAAGACAAAATGAGTCTTGATGAGTATTGGAGAAAAGTGAATATCTGCACACCATTGGTGGGAGTGTAAATTAGTACAACCCTTATGGAGTATGGTGACTCCTTAAAAAATTAAAAATAGAACTGCCATATGATTCAACAATCTCAGTACTGGATATATATGCAAAGGAAATGAAATCAGTATGTTGAAAAGATAATTTGCACAACCATGTTCATTTCAGTATTATTCACAATAGCCAAGACATATAATGAACTTCAGTGATAATCATTGGTCAACGGATGAATGGATTAAGAAAGAAAATATGGTATATATACACAAATGAATGCTATTCAGCTTTTATAAAGAAAGAGACTCTGTGATTTGCAACAACCTGTATGAATCTGGAGGATATTATGTTAAGTGAGTGAGCCAGGCGCGCAAATACAAATGCTGCACAATCTCACTTATATGCATAATTTTAAAAAGTTGAACTAATAGAAGTGGAGAGTAGAGTGGTGGTTATCAGGGACTAATGGGTGGGGACGGGAGTGGATTGGGGAGATGTTAGTCAAAGGACACAAAATTTCAATTAGATAAGAGGAATAAGTTCAAGAGATCTGTAAAACATAGTGATTATATTTAATAACAATAAATTATATTATTCAACATCAGGAAGAAATTAGATTTTAAGTGTTCTTGCTACAAAAAAAGATAAACATGGGAAGTACTGTATATGTTCATTAGCTTGATATAGCCATTCCACAATTTATACATATTTCAAATCATGTTATATATGATAAAATATATAATTTTTATTTGTCAATTAAAAATCAATTGATTAATTAAAATTATTAAGAAATATAAAATTGCATACAATATTCCATGCGATACTCAAGCCCAAGATCCCAATTTTAAGATAGCAATCTTGCTGTCACGTGTTCTCTTCGTGCTTATTTCATACGAGCATTATACAATCTGTCTCTCCTATTTCTTCATATGACATAAATATAGCAGATCTTTATAAAATCTTTTATAGCTTTTTTTAATTGCTTGAATGATGTAATGTATTAGTCTGTCCTGGCTTCCTTAACAAACACCATAGACTCAGTGGCTTAAACAACAGAATTTTCTTACAGTTCTGGAGACCGGAAGTCTCTGATCAAAGTACCATCCTGGTTGATTTCTGTTGCTGTCTCTCTTCCTGGCTTGTAGATGACTGCTCACATGGCCTTTCCTCAGTGCCCTACACATGGAGAGTAAGAGATCTCTCCAGTCTCACTTCCTCATTTTTTTATCAGATCAGGGACCCTCCTCATATCCTCATTTAAACTTAGTTATTAATACTTACATAAAGGAGTTATTTTCAATACAGTCACATTGGAAGTTAGGGTTTACACATGAATTTTGGGAAGACACAAACATTCAGTCCATAACACATAGGATGGTTAAGATGCAAGTATATACGAGTAACCATAAATCAGCTAATCAGAGGTTGCAGTTTTATTTTTTTAATGTACGAAAACTATTTTATATTTCTCAGTAGGTTTGAATATGGTTTTATTATGGACAACTCTGTAAAGGAGATCAAAGGATTATTTTATCTTTAGTTTTTTTTCTTTAAACATTTAAGAAAATGAATCACTTTTTCAAACCCAGACTATTTCAATCACAATCAAAGCATAGGTCAAAGTTTAAATGAGTTCAATAACTTTTTTTTTAAAAAGACCATATGATTTTTGAAAGCCCTAGGCACGGTTTAAAAAAGAATATCATTTCATTATTGATTTAATGATATCTTTAGAAAGAGATAAAACCAAAAAGGTAAGTTTCAACCATATAAGAGAACCTCAGAAAGCAATTTCCAGATGTATCGATGTAGCAGAATCTGAATTTACTCATTAAATACAAACTCATTTTCACGAGCTCTCAGACAGCTAATAAGGCTTATATTATACATTGACTCATTAAATTAGTAGCCAAATATGCAAAACCTGGTCCTTGAATACATATAAAGCATTATGAAGAATTAATTACAAAATAAGATGCATGAGATAGATTTTTTCTTTTGTTGGGAGCCTGCAATAGAGTGAGAAATTTTACTGAGAAAGAAAAATAGGATAATGGGTGTCTATTGTGAAAGATCACAGAAAGCCACAAAATAATGTCGCATTAGGAAACTTTTATAGTGGTTAAGTTAGATATCAGGAGTATGGTTAGGTTCTACATAGGTTGTCTTTTGCGGCCATGAATTAAACTAATGGCATGAAATAATGGCAGGGATGAATAGTGAAAACAGAGAGCAAGGTATCCAGTCAGGCAGTTCATGAACAAATTTGAAGTAAACAGTGTAAGTGTCAATTACTAAAGGTTTAAAATAGGGCAAGAGATAGGTGGCATATTTGAGTATCACTAGATGATCACGGTGATATTGAATCTAGTGCAAGATATATGGTATGACCACGCTCCAGATGGCAAATTTGGCTACATTTTAAAAGACTGAGAATGCAAAGCACTAGCAAGGATGAGGGGCAACTGAAATTATTATATATTGATGTTGAAAATGTAAGTAGGTACAATCACTTGACAAACTGTCAAATTATTTTGTAAGAATGTAAGTAAGTACTGCTACTGTATGATCCAGTAATTCCCCTCCTATGTATATATCCAACAGAAATGCCTACCAATCTGCCCCAAAGGGCATTTACAAAATGTTCACTACAGCCTTACTTATGTATACTCTTGAAATTTGTTATTTTTTCGGTTAGTGAAGCATTTGTTAGACTTTACCAGATTTAAAACCTTTACACACCTACAACTTATACATATATAAATATGTATACTACCTATATACACATTACTACATATTGTAGTATACTATATATTATCCTAATACAATATGTAACTATATATATAAAATTATTTCTCTCATTTCTTTTAGTGAACATTTAAGCGGTTTTCAGGTTTTTGAAATTATAATGAAATCAACATAGTGAATTCATCTACAAGACATTTTGTAAAATTGTTAAGATTTATAGTCTGCATATCTTTAACTTTACCAGATATTACCATATTGCTCTCCAAAGTGTTTGTGCTAGCATTCATACCACTATTTTATTAATCTTCCTGTTTAAAATTTATTCTGATTTGAATTTGTTAAAATTGTGATCACTGTGTTTTTTATTTCCTTGCCAGGATTACTAGAGAGGTTCTAAATTTCTTAGCATTTTGTTATTATTATTTGAGTTTACTATTCTGTGACATGCCTATTTATATATTTGCCCAAATTTTTTATTGGCTTCTTTTTAAATTTATTTATATAATCAGTTTATGTATTCTTAATATTGATCCATTGTCATTTGTATATATTCTAAATATTTTTTCTTGAGTTGCAACTTGTCTTTTCATTCTTTTGGTATGCCTTTAGTGGAAAAAATTTTTTATAACATTATCATTTTAATATTATCAACTTGGTTATCAGAGTGCCCTTGTTGCAAAAACACAAGAACTACAGTCATGCACTGCATGATGATGTTTCAATTAATGATGGCTGCACATATGAAGGTGGTCCTATAAGATTACAATGGAGCATAGATAGAAACCTGATAAATGGCACTTAATATTGAAATTGTTGATCAAGTAGAGGAAATGCTTGATATTCAGTAATGGTGCTGGGACATTTGATTTTACATATTTTATAAAAATACGTAAATATATATGCACACATGCACCCCATTTAGGTTTGTGTAAGTACACCCTATGATATTTGCGCAATGACTAAATCGCCAAAAGACACATTTCTCAGAATATATCCTGGTTGTTAAGCGGGATGAGGGTAAGTAAAAATGGCATGAAATTTTCTGCCATTTTTCCTGTGGCTCTTTCTTAATTGGGCATTTGCTTGATTGCTGTAGATATTTGATTAGTCTCCAGAGTTCTTATAAAGTAAGTCATCTGTAGTTGTTCATTTGATGTTTCCATGATGGAATATAGACTTGAAGCTTTCTAGACTACCATCTTATTGACATCCAATAATATTTTTAACTTACATAAATATTTACTGTCAGGAGAAGATTTTAGAACTCCTGACTTCTTGCTTCATTCTTACTGTACTGTAATAGTTTGCCTTAAAAAATGGAATTTCCCTTACTACTAATATAATAAATACTCTTAAGTATTAAATTTGCATGTCTTTTATTTCAAGAAAATACTAATTTCATGTTTTAAATCATAATCTTGCTCTAAATTCTACAACAAATATCATAATTACTTCATGAGATAAATAGATGCAAGGTGTTGGGAAATAAATAAATCTCACTTTACGCATAGACTTGTAATTAAACATTAAGACTTCTGTGCCAATTATCCGTTACTCAAAATCAGTAGCTTAGCATTTTTAGTATTTACTTAAAGCAAAAGTCTCCATGTTGGCAATTTAGTCTATAATCAGCTGGTCAGTTTTTTTGATCTCAGCTTTTCTTACTCACATGTTGTAGCCTCGTATTTACATTGCAAGCTCATTTACAAAGCCAGATGTTGGCTGACTTAGGTTAGTCTTGGCTAGGACCACTTTGATGATTTGGCTGTGCTATGCATACTTTAATCTTTCAGCAGATTACTCTGGGCATGCTTTTATGGTGATGACAGAGGTTCAAGACAGCAAAACCCAGTGCACAAGCTAACATGTCATTGGAGAAAGCAAATCATATGGTACAATCCAGTGTCAAGCAATGGGGCAGGTGACCTTGATCTCAGTAGTAAGGGAATGGGAGATTTCATCACAAAAATTATGGATACTGAAGGAATGAAAAATTTGTACCATCGTTACAGCTAATAACAAACTGAGAAGAGCTTTTCTGTAATCTTAACCTTCCTCAAAACTGAATTGTTAAGTTATTCAGCTATTGAAGCTCCACTAGTTGATCTCCTGAATATATTTTGGTAATCGAATCAGATTTAATATTCTTAATTAGAGCTAATAAAATTTCATTTTCCATACTTTGGTCCTTTAGCACATGACAACAATATTAGTTCTCACCACTAATAATATAAAAATAATTAATAATAATTGAGAGGCAAAGAAGTCAGCACAATTATTTTTCCACAATGTCTCTTTTTCACACATTCTCAGCTCAAGTTTTAGTTCAGAAGTGTGTTAGTTGATTCTTATTATTTGCTTCATATTGACTTCTGAACCCAATGGACATGAATTCATGGCCTGTCTCCATCGTATTTTTCAATTCATTGACTAAATTCAATACTTCCACCAACTGTGGTCCATGCATATTAAACACCATAAAATTAAGATGTGGTACTCAACTTTGGAGGCCTTCTAATTCAGATAACTACTCCATTAGGGAAAATCTGACTAAATCATGAAATCTCCTGAAGATGTCACATATTAAAGAAGAATAATGAATTTGAGAATAGTAAACAGGAAGGCATGGAGAGTATAAAAGAAAATTTAGTATGAATGACTGCTCAATTTAAAATAAACAGCTATTTATTTCATACATTTTCTCTGTCGATATTGTATTATCTATTACAAGGAAAAAACTTATATAATGTAATTGAATTGTAAAGCTAAAATAAATCTTTCTGAGAGACACAATGCTTTGAAAAAAATAAAAAATGAAAATAAATAAAATAAATCTTGTACTTCATATTTATTACCAGACCTTATTTTCTCCCTCAAATAAGGTAATAAGCAAGACTCGAAATACAAAAGAGATAAAAATGGAAAGATTGATTGAATCCTTAGTCATTCTGTTTCCTTTTATCCAGTTTGCCCCCACATTCAGTGCAATTCACTAAAACACTTAAGTATGAATGGAATGCAATTCAAAAAACATTGAATCTGTTGTGTTGTAGATAAGAAAATAAGGAGTAGAGAAAAAGATTAAGTGAACTAAATTATCAGGGCTATTTACTAAAAGACCTGGAAATCAAAGATAAATCATGTAAATCCTGATTATCGATTATTAAGGAACTTAAGGAACATTAAGGAGTGCCCTCACGCTTTTGTTTGGTTTGGTTTTCCTTTTGGTTTCGTTGACCATGACGGTCATACATTGAAAACTTATTTTCTGAGGGGTAATAACTATAAGGTTGTGGGGGTAATTGAAATTACAAGACTGTTCGAAGGGAAACTAGAGCAAGAAGTATTTGATGCTTCAGAATTTTCTGTTGATCTTTTCCTATGCAAGTTGTGTCTCAGCTTTGAGACCTTTTAACTGATTGACACGATACTCTGGCTGGCACAAATTTTATTCCAGAAATGGTCAACCCGATTGCTGACATGGCTAAATGAACAGAAAAACAGAAAACTCTACTCTTTGCAGCTGATGTTTCTAATTTTTGTTGAAATTAAATTTTAAATTTCTTTTAGTAGGTTTGTTTTTTTTATTTCTGATATTTGAAATTCTGACAATTGCTAGCTAGAAATAGATGAGGAGTATTGAGTTCAACTATATCCTTTTAGTGCCTAAAAATTACCTAAAATTGTTCTGTTTAAAGTGAATAAATTATCATTTTAAAAACATCTGTTTGTTTATCAAGGAATTCCTACTTAAGAGGACAAAATAAGACTGGCTTCATAGTAAAGACAACATCATTGAGGCCCAGATGAAAATATTATCGTCAAAGTTGTGAAAAAATAAATTATGATCCAAGGTTACTATACTGGCAAGTTGTGAATGAAGCAAGTTGAAAGACATTCTCATGGAATGTTTCATTTATTAGATGTTCTTGAAAAAAGTCAATGATAAATCCAGCCATTCAAGAAGTGTAACAGGATAAAGAATTCGGAAATGAGGAAGCCATTGTAAATGAATAACCTTGAGAGGTAAAACCACTTAGACTTGGAACTGAGTTTAGCAATTTGGAGAATTGTAGTTGCACGACAGAATACCTATAAAATAATAAAATAAGAGCTGTTAATGAAAGACCATGACATCCATGAAGGAAGGAAAGGAGAAGACTTTATTTTCAGAGGGAGAACAATCCTGGGAGCGGAGCGGGAAACTCAACTTTCAGGAAAACCGAAAGTGCCCGCTCCACAAAAGTGTGGAGGGCTGGTGTACATGTCTTATATTCTTACTGAGCAGGGGTGGGGAAATATTCATGAAGGAAGTCAGGGTTGTGTGCAACGGGTAAACATATATGCAACACACATCCCACGTTCACTTTGGGGGGGGTTAGCATTAAAATGAGGTGGGATTTGGCTTTTTCCATCAAAGGATGATCTATTGGGCACAAAGTTTGTGTGCAGGCTCTGTAAGTTGGCTGAAATTGGCTTAAAGTCTGTGGCTATTAATAAAGAATGTTTATAAGACCAGTTCTCTGTCCAATTAGAGTTATATCAGCACCAAAAGGCAAGGGAAGGGGGATGTGGCTTTCTCGGGCCATCTATTGGTCTATCAGGATGCGTTGGAAAATTTTCCAGCTATAGTTTTGGCAATGTTTTTCAGGAGCTGGTTTCTGCTTAATTACAGAAAGGAAACATGGCAGTTAATAATTCCAGGGTATGTGACCAATCCCTCATCCCGGTAGCCATGAGATTCTGGATTTTTTTTGAGGGGGGCGGGGTGTCTCATGTTAGCCACAGGAAATTCTTTTCATGTATCTGTTGGTGTATATGTTAACAGCACATAATCAGGATGTATGATCAGGATGTTTGGGAAAATTTCTAAGTGTACAAATATCATTGTAACTTAAAGCAGAGTATATATCAATAAGAACTAAATTAAAACATTAGTATTTAAAAATACTTCAATCCTTGACTGTTCTCTTAATTTTTTCTAAATGTAGTGAGTTTTTTTCCTTGAGAAAACACAATGGCTTGCACTTAAATTATTTGAAATGTTCCAATTCTTCTAGTCTATTTTGCTTGCATTTTTTCTTTCTTTAAATTCAAGACAATATTAACATATTATACTCTTAAACCACATGTCTGGAAATGATCCTATTCTTACAAAAACAACTGCTCCCCCATTCATTTTTCTAGCTATAAATAAATTGGTAAAGAGTCATCGATAGATTTCTGAAGTCAGGCATGTCATATGTTATAACTAGTTTCCCTTAATAGTAAGTTTGGTGCTGGTTTTCCTTTTTTTCATTCATCTATTTGTTTGTTTGCTTGTTTTTGCAGTGCTTAACATTTTAAATAACTATCATGAAGTAATTATGTTAACATAAGGAAAGCTTAAACTACAAAATCTCCTTCAGTTAGAGGCTACCTGGAGTTAGCCTAACTGCATAGTTGGAGGGCAGTCATCCAGGCTGCCAAGTCTTCCCAAGGCTTCAGACTCCAACTACAAGAAGTCAGTGCCTCATTACAAAGTTACAGGGAAGAGTCCACCATGACCACCCTCACTTTTGACACAAAGTACAAATTCAGCAGGGGATGAAGTAGGAGGGAAGACTAACTGTCAGGTTCAAAGATTCTGTTGTCTTTAGGATACCACCCTCCTGGAATTGATGTGTGACAATACGTAGAGTATTGCTAACTGTGAGACACATGAGACTCTGTTTTTTTTTTTGTTGTTTTTTATTTTTTAATTTGGGCTCTTGCCCTCTTAAGGTTCACTGAAAAAATCGCTGACATGAGACAGATTGATTAATTGGAGAAAATACATATAAATTTATTTTATTTTACCACCTACAGCCCTATCTCATGCATCACTTCAAAAATTTACTTATCAACAGTTACTATACTTATAATTTGTACTTACTCACCTTTCTTTTACTCCACAAATCTAAAAAGTCTAGCTTGTCAGTCTTCATCATCATCACCATCATCATCATCATTACACCACCACAACACATACTGAATTTATAGTGTATGCCAGACAGTGACTTACAATTACTAACTCATTTAATATTCCCAAATTCCCAATAAGATAGGCTTTAATATTATGCCATTTTACAAATGAAGAAACAAAGGAAGAAAGGAGTTCAATTACATTGTTTAGGTCACATAGCTGATAGATGTTAAAGCCAAGATTCAAATCAATAAAGTATGACTCTGGTACATGTGAACCTATAGCATCAACAAACAGAACAACACAAAACAAAACAATGACATTCCCAAGGATCAATAACTTTCATGGTGCTAAATTCAATATGCACATTTCTCGATATATGTAACCTCGTACCACATTTGACATGTACACACACATACATGCACACACACACCCTCAGCTTTAGACTCAAATACCTGGATTTTAATTTCATTCTGAGATATTTTGAGTGAATTTGGATGAACACCGTAACAGAGATAAAGGTTGGAAGAACAGCAACAAAATGTTTTATGAGTTGTCTCTCTGAATCCTCCACCATTTTTGGGAATTAAAACTTGCATTCCATCCTGAAGCCAGTGACCAAAGGGGCAGAAAAATGTTCTTTGCTCTTTGTTCTTTATTATCTTTAAACAGAATTCTCAGAACAAGGACAAGGACCACAGATCATAGTCACCAGAGATAAGGTCACGAAGGCCCAAGACCCAAGATGGAAAACACTGATTATAGTTAAGCAACAACAGCCCAAAGCCATAACATGGGACACTGGTCACATATACCTGAGCCCAACTGCCCCTGCCTCCCTACCCTGGCTTTTAAAAGGCCCTGTATTTCTGCTTAAAAGAAGAATGGCAGTCTTTGAGATCCTAGTCCACTGTCCTCCTCATTTGCTGGGAAATTAATAAACTTCTCTTTCCTTTTCCTCAAACCACTTGTCCTCATTCTTCCTTCTCACTGATTCAGGCTCAGGGATAAGTACCAAACTTTCTGTAACACCACCACAAAATCTTATTTTTATCAAATTGAGTTTTTGTGAGAATTAAGTAAAAGATCACTAATTCCACTATTACTTTTACTATTTATACTCTGTAGAGGAGGAAAAAAAGTCTTTCCCCCTCTACTATCCCAGGTGACTGGAGCCTATAAATCAAACTGATAAAAGAAAGATTAACACAAGAGAAAGCAATTTTGTTATGAATGCATGCACAGTAATTCACAAAGAAAAAAAATGTGGCTCAAGGAGGTGGCCAGATAATTGAGGCTTATATGCATCTTAAGCAAAAAAAAGGAAAAGTTTCGAACTTTTGGGTGGGTGAAGTAAGTTATGGGAAGATGATGGGAAGAGATTTATGGTAAATAAAGTCTGTCTAGTTATGCAAATAGGAGTCTCTCAGGTGATAACTGTTGTCACTTGGTATAGTCCTAATCCTAGAATAGGGACATCTTTATGAATAAAAATTTCCCTTACTAAAGAGGAAGTTTATACTTTATTTTTAGGCAGTTAGGGAGAGACAAAGAGCTTTTCATGCATCTTCTGATTCTCAATTGTCTTTGCTCAAAATAATCCTTAACCTAAAGTGTCATATTTAGGAGTGCATATTCTGGTGCCCTTCAATTCCAAATCTTTCTACATGCTCTTGTGTTCCACTGCCCAAGCCGCCATCACATTTCACATGACCTACTTCAATTGCCTCTTGTTCTTCTTACTCCTATATAATTATTTCTAAGAAATTGACAACACTTTATCAAAAATGACTGTATTTAGAATACAAAACTTACCACATTATCACTCGACTTAAAATTCTTTAATTGCTTTCTCCTGCTCTTAGAATAAAATGTCAAATCCTTAACATGGTTCACAAAGCTCTCTCCAGCCATTTCTGCCTCCCCAGCCAGGGATACCCTTCTTCACTCTTTCTATGCCTTTCATATATCGGCCATCAATAAGATCTCTGAAAGTGGCAAGGTCTCTCCACCTTAAAGATTGTCACTCTGTGCAGGATACAAACTCTGCTTCTTCATATTCACATAGATAATTCCTATTTGCTATTGAGATCTCAACTTAATATTTGCTTACATATCTATCTACATCTATCTATCTGTCTTAGTCTATTTTGTGTTGTTATAACGGAATACCACAGACAATAACTTATAATTATGTCAGATTTCAGTCTGAAGTGTCAGTTATTGGCATGCTCACGGCCAAAGAATGATCAGACACACCGAAGTTAGGCAAGCATGAAAATAAGGTTTATTGAGGGAAGAAAGATAGGATTATAGGGCAAGAGCAAGATATAGGTTTACAGAGCATGATGCATATGCCACAGATGAAGGATGACAACCAGACCCACTGTCCCAGCAAAGGGACAGCAAAAGGAAGGACACAAAAAAGGGACTGGTTATGATCTGCATGTTGTTTTATAGTGCCTGGATTGGGACCTCCCTAGTGGCTCAGACTCACCATGGAAACACTTTGATTGGACAGTTGGGAGTTGCATTACTATGCATGCAGGTTGTCGTAGGTCAATTTCCAGACTCAATGGTACCTATGCTGCTTGGCCTGTGGCCTAGAGAGTCCTCTGCATTCTTTTGCAGCTGGTGTGCTAAGTTATGATTGGGTAGGGTATTCCCTCCTTCCCCAGGTAGAGCAGTAGCTTGGGAGAGGATTAGGATTAGGGTGGGGCAGGACTAAGATGGAGGCCTGTGGCCCACCCTTGTCCTTCTTCCCAGGTGGGGCAATTGCCCCAAGGCAACAGCACCCACTTTTTTCCCCAGGAGACCTGGAATCCCTCACTATCTACCTAACAAGTATAGACATTTTTTGGTACACAATTTCAAAGACTGGGAAGTACAAGATCAAGGAGGCTGCATCTCTGCAAGGGCCTTCTTGCTGCATCATCCCAGGGTGGGAAGCAGACAGGCAAGAAAGTGGGCACATGCAGGAGAGAGGAAGGGGACTGAGCTCATCCTTTGATCAGGAATCCACTCATGTCATAACTTACCTACTTTCTCAATAATGACATTAATCTATTCCTGAGAGCAGAACCCTCATAACCTTTGGGAATAAGTTTCCAACACATGAACTTTAGGGGACACATTCAAGTTATAGCACTATGTATCTATATATCTGTAATTTATAGTAAACAATAACAAAAATAATTAATAATAAGTAATCCTTCTTAGACTAGTATATCTATGAGGACAAAAAGCAAACATCAATCTTCTTCATCTGTTGGTTTTGCAAAACCCACCAAATGATAGGTTATTAACAAATAGTTGCTAAATAAGTAAATTATTGACTTGTAGAATAGATGACAGACAATTCTCTATTTTATCTTTGCTTCAGTAAGAAAACCAAAAGACTTCATCCTCATGAGCTTCCACTCCATCCTCATGAAGTCTGTGTGCTTCTAGAGAAGCCACCCTCTTTCCCAGTTGCTTCAACTATTCAGCAGAACTAATTACTGGCTACAAGTATAAAAACATGAATGAACACATAGTGACACTGACTAAGAAACAGTTCAGACAAGCCTCTGTAAGCTTCTGTAAGTTAGCTTTTAATTGTGTAGTTTGCATGAGAATAAGAATAAGACAAAAGAATAAAATAAAATGATTATCCATATTGTACATGTTAAAGTTCCTTAGATTAAGTGTTTAAGAACAGAAATCAAACCTATACCCTTCAAATCTAAATTAAAAATATATAGTTTAAATATTAACTTTAATTCTATAGGTTAATCTGAATTTATATAAATTTATTATAATGACAGCAATTAATTGTAACAGAATTGTTCTCATTAGAGGACAAAACAGGCTTGCTGATCACTATGGTGGCTCTAAGCCTTCACAACTTAATAAATGCTAAAATATTAAAATCTCATCCAGTTCACCATGGAGTCATAATTTATAAGAATAAATGCATAATAATACTTTGGACTTCAGAGGTAATTTATGAGTAATATTCTCACAGAGGATGATGATAATTCACTCTCAATTAGCCCAGCTTGATTTAAATCATTGATTGCCCATGTTTAATAATAATTGAGTAATAATGAAATTAATACTTCCTTCTATTTTTGAATAAATGTATTAAAGAATCCATGGTGAATTTTAACTTTAAACATGAAGGCTTATAATATCTTCTTTCAATTTTTCTATTTGAGATTGATCTCTCCTTCCAGGTATTGCTCACATTATAGAAGGAATCTGTTTACGTTGGAAGCGTTGAGGTAGTGATCCTGTTTCTGTGCATTAATCTGTGCCCCACCTCCCCCTAAAAGCTATCTTCAGAGGTGCCAATATCAGGTTTGAAGATGTATGAGTCTTCAAAAATTATAATCACGATATTCACTTTCAGAGATTTGAATAAGACATGGGTAGAATTGGTTATTTCATGTGATTTGCTATTTCAAAATTAAAGACAATTCACTAACATATATATTTTTTAAATTACAGAGTTTATGTCTGAAATGTATTATAATCATAATTAATTAAGCATATCTTACCCTGATCCTGCTAAAAATGGCTTTATGTAATAATTTATATATTTAATAATTTTAGCAAATGAGCAAAATTTATCAAAGGTGGCAACATCTAATGAGATTAGACTCATTCCAGCTATACCACAGATTTTAATATGTTTTCTTTTTCTCGTGGGTTGAGTAGCTATTTAGAAGAAATAAATATATATGTTTTATGTATGCAACAATCAGTTTACCTCGCTTGTCTCCATATTTTCACCCGAGTTGGGACGGAAGAAAATGCTAGCACAACCCCTTATCTGAGTGAGGAATAAAAAAAAAAAAAAAAAATGTTGGTCCCGCAGGTTTAATCATAAGCATCATCTCAAGAATCAACTTTTGCCACAGAGCCATTGTGTTTGCTGGGTGAATTTGACGGCCTCAGAACTTTAACATTGTAGCTTTTTAAAAATCACATTTTCTATGGAAAAATACATTGGTAGGAAAATAAGAAGAAAATAGGAAATATCAAAGTTCTGTTATGTTCCTTGACTTGGAATCAGTGGGAAGGAAAGAAAGATCACTTCAAGATGCCATGGAACACCTGAGTTCTCCTACTTCTGTCATCAAAGTCATCTTCAGCCTAGAAAGAGGTACCTCTCATGGTATCAATTTCATTTATAAGAAAGGTGGGAAGGGGATGATCAAAGAGACCAGAATTCCTTCATCAGCATCATCTTAAGAATTAAACAAAATGCAGGTGCTAGACTTTCACCACAAATCTACTGAATTAAAACCTCTATGACTGGGGCCATATATGTGCATATTTTAATTCCACAATTTCTATTCCTGAACTCCCCTAGAGCAGATGATTCTTTTTTTTTTTTTTTTTCAGACAGAGTCTCACTGTGTTGCCCAGGCTAGAGTGCCATGGCATCATCCTCACTCACAGCAACCTCAAACTCCTGGGCTCAAGCGATCCTCCTGCCTCAGCCTCCCGAGTAGCTGGGACTATAGGCATGCACCACCATGCCCGGCTAATTTTTTCTATATATTTTTAGTTGTCCAATTAATTTCTTTCTATTTTTAGTAGAGACGGGGTCTCGCTCTTGCTCAGGCTGGTTTTGAACTCCTGAGCTCAAACAATCCGCCTGCCTCGGCCTCCCAGAGAGCTAGGATTACAGGCGTGAGCCACCGTGCCTGGCCTGTTCATTCTTAATGTAGCAGGTAAAGTAGATATATTAAAATATAAGCCATATAATGTCACTCCTTGGATGAAAATCCTCCACTGACTTCTCATCTCAACTAGAGTAAAAGCCAAAATCCTTAAAACTAGCTTACCAGGCTCCCTGCCCTGGGCCTTTCGTTATCCCCCGTCCTCAGCCACCACCCCCCTTCGCTGTAGCCATACTGGCTTCTGTGTTCTCCGAGCATGCCAAGCACGTTCTTGCTTTAGAGCCTTTGCGTGGCCGCTCTCTCTACCTGTGACGCCCTTTCCCATGTATGTATGTGGCTCATTCCTTTCTCTCCTTGAGGTTTTTACTCAAATGTAAATTTAGTGAGGCTTTCCTAAAATTACCAATTTCTGCCCCTCTACCCCAATTCTCCGTCCTGCTTTATGTTTCTTTTCTTGTAAGATCTGTTACTATCTACCATCCCATATATTTTACTACTTTTCCCATTTATTTTCTTCTACTGGAATATAAAGGCAAGGATTTTGTTTGCTTTGTTCACTGCTCTGTCCTCAGCACATGTAGAAGTATAATGCTTGGCCCATGTTGTGTACTTAGTTAATGCTGGCTGAATGAATGATCGAATGCAGTTTTTAAAAATAGCCAACACAGAAAATTTTTAAGTAGCACAGGGATTTTGAGAGCCCCTAGATCCTTTAATAAGCACTAAAATATTTTGGTAAATGACATACATGGGACTAAAGACATTAGAAATGTGACTGTATACATTGATATTATAACATGTGGAACTTGCTTTTTTGCACAAATCCTTGGTTTTGACCATTTACTTACTCAATTTTATAAGTATGTAATACTCAAAAAATAAATATTATTTGAACTTAAATATGATTACTATTTGAGTATGCTTATGATGTGGATCTTTTTTAAAAGAATTCTTTGTCATTAGAAGTTATCAGTCACTTATTACAGTAGTAAGGAATCTTTTTTAAAAAAACTGAAGAAATAATTTAGATTTACAGAAGAGTTACAAAAATATAGACAGTGTACCCTTCAGGATACTTGTTTTATGTTTTTGTAAGTTTACAAGCTTCAAAAACGTAAAACACATATAATTCAGCCTACCAGTACATCTTTTGTTAAGGTGATTGCTTTTTAAAATAATTATTTAAAATAAACACCACAAAATAAAAAAAACCACAAAATAATTATTTTCAAATTTTTATATTTTCTGTCTTGACTACATGCATAACTATTTTAAATAATTATAGGCATAATACAAACTTCATTGTTTCTTAATTTTGACTTTGTAAATTTCATTATATTCTCCATTTTTCTTTTTAAATGACTAATAATAGATCATCTTGCTGATATGTCATTATTAATAAATTGTTCTCTTCCTGTTGGACATCTTATGCTTGTTTGTTTTGTTTTACTTCTATTAATAATATGATAGATAATATCTTTATGCCTATAACTTCTTGAATTTACCAAAATTATTTCCATAAGCTAAATTATCTACAATTAGATTGGGCAATAAAAGTCACAGGGCTTATTGGGAACATGGAGTTGGAGCACAGCACCCAAAAAATTTCGTCGGTGACACGTTTTTTAAAAGACAGAAACCTAAACCGTTGTGGCACAGTCTTACATATGTTAAATGGTTAAGAACTATGTAACTACTATAATAAATATAGCATTTTACCTTGGAAAAAACCTGACATTTGCTTTTGGAAGTGGGTGTCCGACTGTGGTCTAGGAGTTATTGTGAAGTGGTGGAAAGAGAATTTTCTGAAATCAGAAGGAAAGTTGTAGATTGTATGCGGATAGGGAATGTGTGTGGCTCATAACGCAGGTGACTCATAACGTAGGTGCAGGGAAGTGAAGCGACTGGTGACTTGTGCACATGTGTGTTTTGTTCATTCTTTTGTGGCTTGGTTAGGCTGGCTGCAGTTTTCTGGGTTCACCTAGTGTTTCTTGCAGATAAACTCATGCATAAGCAAATGTGAAATTCTTTTTGTGCTCACATTGTTCTCTAACATACCAATTGCATTGAAACAAATTTGCATTTTCAAAATAAGCATTATCACAAAAGAGACTATACTAATGTGTTTTCCTACCAGTCTCACTGTAATTTTAACATTGTACTAGATTTTTAAGCTTCTGTACGTTAATTTTTTTCTGATATATTTTTAATCAAATGCCTTCAGAATATACTAGTTTGGCATACTCTTACAGATCTAACTCCAGCCATGATAGGCACTGGAGATCTTGTTTTAAAATAATTAATAGGCCGGGCACGGCGGCTCACACCTGTAATCCTAGCTCTTTGGGAGGCCGAGGCGGGTGGATTGTTTGAGCTCAGGAGTTCGAAACCAGCCTGAGCAAGAGCGAGACCCGTCTCTACCAAAAATAGAAAGAAATTAATTGGACAACTAAAAATATATAGAAAAAATTAGCTGGGTATGGTGGCACATGCCTGTAGTCCCAGCTACTCGGGAGGCTGAGGCAGGAGGATCGCTTGAGCTCAGGAGTTTGAGGTTGCTGTGAGCTAGGCTGACGCCACAGCACTCACTCTAGCCCAGGCAAAAGAGTGAGACTCTGTCTCAAAAAAATAAATAAATAAATAAATAATAAAGTTTGGTTAATTTCACAGAGCAAGAAAAAATAGAAGACAAGTTTCTTTCAAATACGACTGAAGCCAAATTAGAGGTTAGAGAAAATATTAAGAAGTAAAAGAAAAAAGAAAAAGAAAAACTAAAAACCTGGCAAGGTAGTTTGTGCCTAGGTGGAGCAGTGCCTTGAATACCAGATTAAAGAATTTAAACTTTTGGTAGACAACCAAAAGTCAGTGTTTTTTGTTTGGGTTTTTTTTTTTTTTGCTTCAAACAGGAGAAGTAAAAGATGAGAAGAGGTAGAAAGGCCAAGCAGGAGTCCCTAGGAAGCATGTGAGTTGGAGATTGTGTGGTTGCATTAAGAATGGAAAAGATAGTATAAATGTGAGAGGAGTTTTGTGAGACGTAGGATTTACTACCTGATTAAATAATAAAGAAGATGTAAAATAAATGTCCAAGATTGCTCCAAAATGTTATTCTGACTGGCTACAGAATAGTGATCCTCGAAAAAGAACAGGTGATTGATAAATCAGTAGGAAGAGCTGTGTGAGTGGGAGGAGAGGGTGTTCCTGAAATGATGAGTTTGGTTTAAAAGGAAGCCTGACCGAGTGGATGTAGCACTGGACTGAGCATTCAGAAAGTTTTGATTAATCACTGGAGGGACCCTGGACGCTAGTTTATGTCTCTGACTTTCAGTTTTCTCACCTGTAAAATAAGCACTGGGCTACTAGATGATCGCTGAAGTTATTTCCAGCTTTGAGACATTGCTGCGTCTTTTATTTGAACTTCATTACTCTTTCTTCATGATTGCTTTCTAGTGACCTTTTATAAAGACTTTGGTTTGTGATGAAGCGAGGATAAATAGCTCAGTCCTGAGTCTATTGAAGATTAAACTTTCTTTACTACTGAAATGCTTAACTTGGCACAGGAAGTACCAAAATTGCCATCTCACTTTATCTTCCTCTGCCAGAAGAAACTTCTTGTAGATCAAAATTGAAAGCAAGGAGAATTGGATGTTTAAGACCAAACTTTGAAAAAGCATTCTGGAATTTTTTTTAATATATATTTTCGGGGTTCTTACTGTTATTGGCTATCAATAAAAAATCCCCAGTAAATTATTTGGAAAGAAATTAATACAATACAAATAGAACAATGTTATAGAATGTGCGTGTGTGTATATATATAAATATAATCTAGAAGAGGCAATATCTTACAGAGGAAAAGTATACACTTTGGAATTATGCAAAGCTTGGGTTCAAATATCAATTTTACTACTCTACTAGCTGTGTAGTCTTAGGCAGACCAATTGAAAAGCTTGGTTTTGGAGGATGATTTTGTTTCTTTCTATGTAAAATGGAAATAGTAATACTAAGTTGCAGAATTGTCCTGAGGATTAGAGAGAATGTAAAGAACTAAGTACATGTCCTGACACTTTCTAAAGAAAAGAAGAAAAATAAATAAATAAAAATTAAAATAAAAGAACTAAGTACATAACCTGATAATAAACAGTAACCTTTTTTTTTTTTTTTGGAGACAGAGTCTTGCTCTGTTTCCCGGGCTAGAGTGCTGTGGCGTCAGCCTAGCTCACAGCAGCCTCAAACTCCTGGGCTCAAGTAATCCTTCTGCCTCAGCCTCCCGAGTAGCTGGGACTACAGGCATGCACCTCCATGCCCGGCTAATTTTTTCTATATATTTTTAGTTGTCCAGATAATTTATTTCTATTTTTAGTAGAGACGGGGTCTCACTCTTGCTCAGGCTGGTCTCGAACTCCTGACCTCAAGCAATCCTCCCGCTTCGGCCTCCCAGAGTGCTAGGATTACAGGCATGAGCCACCGTGCCTGGCCAACCGTAACCTTTATCAGTTATCAGATAACAATTATTGTTATAATATGAACACTTAGTAAATGCTTTTTCAAAATCTTACCTGCATTAAACACTTATTCTGTATTCCCTCCTGTAATTAGAGTCTTGTGTGCGTGTGTGTATGTGTGTGACCATGGGATCTCTAATATTACTTTTCAGCAGCTTAAATGATTTGACAAAACTAAAGAATTGTTGAAAAAAATGCTAATCCTGTGTCCAGGTGCAGTGGCTCATGCTCTTAATCCCAGTGGTCTGTCAGGCTGAGGCAGGAGGGTCACTTGAAGCCAGGAGTTCAAGACTAGCCTGGGCAACAGAGTGAGACTCCATCTCTCCAAAAAAAATTTTTAAATTAGCCAGATGTGGTGGTGCGTGCCTGTAGCTTCTGGAGTAGCCAGGACTGAGGCAGGAAGATTGCTTGAGCCCAAGATTTTGAGGTTATAGTGAGCTATAATCATGCCAGTGCACTCCAGTCTTGGTGACAGAGCAAGACCTTGTCTCTGAAATAATAATGATAATCCTAAAGTTTCAGTATATTCAATTCTCAAATGAAATAATGATTTTTTTTTATTTCAGCGTATTATGGGGGTACAGATATTTAGGTTACGTATGTTGCCCTTACCCCCCTTCCCCGCCAAGTCAGAGCTTCAAGCGGGTCCATCCCCCAGATGGTGCGCATTGCACTCATTATGTATGCATATACCCATCACCCCCTCCCCCCTCCCACCTGCCTGACACCCAATAAATGTTCTTCTTATATGTGCACTTAGGTGTTCATCAGTGAAACCAGTTTGCTGGTGAGTACATGTGGTGCTTTTTTTTTCCATTCTTGGGATACTTAGTAGAATGGGTTCCAGCTCTATCCAGGAGAATACAAGAGATGCTATATCACCATAGTTTCTTATAGCTGAATAGTACTCCATGGTATACATATACATTTTATTAATCCACTCATGTATTGATGGGCACTTGGGTTGTTTCCACATCTTTGCAATTGTGAATTGTGCTGCTGTGAACATTTGAGTGCAGGTGTCTTTTTTATAGAGTGACTTTTGTTCTTTTGGGTAGATGGCCAGTAATACGATTGCTGGATCAAATGGTAGTTCTACTTGTTATCTCTTTAAGGTATCTCCATATTGCTTTCCACAGAGGTCACACTAGTTTGCAGTTCCACCAGCAGTGTATGAGTGTTCCTATCTCTCTGAATCCATGCCAACATTTATTGTTTTGGGACTTTTTGATAAAGGCCATTCTCAATGATTATTTTTAAAGAGATGTTTCTTCCACATAAATACCTTGTGCCGCTGTTGTAAGAACACTTGTTACGTTGAAACCACAGTCCAAATAAATCACTAGAAGTATGCTTTTTAGGAAGTTTAGGTCATACGATGCAAAAACTTTTATGATACAAATCAGGAAAGCTGATCTTCTTCTCCTTAAAGATCAGTGGCATATTTTATTTTACAATGTTTACAACAATCTGTTGCCACACTGTATACAAATTTCTTATTTGCTAATGCCAGAGCCAGAAGAATTGCCCTGAATATTTAACTGGAGGAGGATTCCTATGGTTCTCAGTGACCCCCTTTGGGAATTTTATTTTTTAGGGATATAAGGGAAGTAGATATGTTTCATTGGCTTGATTTATAATTTTAAAAGTAGGCCTAGAAAGTTCTTTATTCAAAAACATGTGAAGAAAGGAAAAGTCATAAGTGAGGGAACAGTGATCATGTAGCTTCAAAACCAAGAAGAAAAGGTGGATGAAGATGACTTTACGGGTTTATCAAGAAAGGTGTTAAACAGGAAGGCAAAATGGGAAAGATGAAAAAAATCAGAAGAAATTTTTTTAAAAACCCTAATACTTTTAGCATATATTTTATGACACGAGCAGAAAGATTTGTTTATGAGAAAACGTATATTGAGTAATTAAAACCTGCAAAGATGCAAATATTAATGCCAAATGGTATGCTATCAGAAGACTTATTTCGTGCTGGAATTGATTCAAACTGGGGTAGGATAGCTGTGTTTTCAGGTTGATGACTTTCGTTCCGGTGTCCTTAAGGAACAGGCATATTGCTTTTTCTCTTTTATGTTGCATTCCTGAATTTTGTTGCTGGTATGAGCTCAGTAGGTGTTGTACACTTACTATGATTTCTCAGTTTGTAAGATATATTATACAATTGCTACTTAAAGCATTTTTGGCATTTCTTTTTTGTTCAATTCCGTAACTTGTAGTTGACCAAGACATTACATTCAATCATAATTGTTCCCTTATATGGTTTGATTACATTATTTTAAAAAGAGTAGGTTTTGTGTATTTGTAAGATTGATTTCTTGTTTCTTCTGAGCTGAACTTAAATTATTCAGTTGGTCTAGGGACACTTTATCAATTTAAAAAATGTGAAATTTGGGCAGTTTTATTCCAAAGACCCCCATGATACATTTTGAAAACACACTAAGCCACTGGCTCTTAAAATTTATCTGTATCAGAATCACCTGGAGGACTTATTAAAATAAAGATTGATGGACCATTTCCTCATTGTTTCTGATTCAGTAGGTTTGGGATGGGGCCTTAGAATGGGCAAAAAATTTCTAACAAGGTCCCAGGTGGTGCTGATGATGATGTTCCAGGGACCACATTTTGAGAACCACTACACTTAACTAATAACAAGTGAGCTTTACTTTACCCCTCAAACAATTAAAAATTAGTAATGTTTGAATTGCATACATTAAGAGTAATTTTGTGACTCTTCGTTACCTGGTCATACCATAAAGACCAGTAATGACCTCATCACAAGTAGTTGAAACTAATTTTCTTCTTTTATTTAAACACCAAAATCACTCCTTTGTTTAAGAGTAATTGCTTATGTAAAATTAAAATGGCTTTCTCTTCTATTTCTTGTGTTTAAAAATAGCATTATTTCTGAGACTAGTACATTAAAAAATCATTTTTTAAAGTAAGAATCTTCAGGCTAGTTATCTAGTAGATCTGCCAAAATAATAGAATCAACATTCTATAGATGTTTAGTTACACTACTTCCTTTAAAAGATGCCCAGTATGGTGGATATTAAAGATTGTTTGCTAGTATATTATTGAAATTACATATTCAGCTTTGCTTTTATAAAATTTATTTTAAACATTTCAAATAAATACTTTAAAACTAGGTACTTGTTAACATCCCTTATGTCTTTACTTTAAATAAAAACAGATTGGTAATGCTAATGACATGATAAAACTGCCATATCTTTGCAGAAATCATATTTTATTTCTGAAATAATAAAAATACTTTAAAAATAGATGTAGAAAATGTGAAAGACAAATTGCTGCTGAAAATTCACATGGTCTTTAAGGAATAAACTTATGTATGTGTTGACCATGAATAGACTAGCCTAAATTAGCTATATTAAATTTTTACTAAGTTATGAAAGATTCAGTATGTTATCCTTTTCGACATTTATCACATTCTTTTTAGGAGCAGGAACAATGTACTTGAAGCGTTAAATTAGTTTTATGATTGCAGTTATATTTGAAGATTATATCTTAATATAATCCTTCTTTGATTATTGTGTACCCTTCCTTTTCCACAGCCTTTTCGTTTTTTACTCTTAAAGTCTGTGTTCTATTATAGTGGTTCTTTGTCTTAATTGTTTGAATTGTCTGAAACAATTCAGAAAGAATAAATGATTAGTTATTTGTTAATAATAAATGCAGGCTTCTGCTTACCTGCCTTTATACATTTTTTACTTGCCTGTACACAGTGCTTGCCTATGCAAGTATTCATTTACTAAAAAACTTACCAACTGTCTGGTTTTGAAGTCATTTAAAAATATCTCCTTAACTGACTTTGATACTTTGGTTAACAGCAAACTGCTTACCTTCTACTTGAGAGGATTTGTTTTACCTCTACTGAAAAAAAAAATTAAAATGTTTGGTCATACTTTAACACTGCTTACTTTCACATATTAATTACTTTGTATAATTTTCTGGTAAGTTAATCTTTTTATGCATTTAATATATCCTATTCTTATTCTGGGAAGACTAGGTTACAATTAAAAGAGGTCAAAGATCATTGGGAGGTATTGCATTAAACTGTAAGCCTTACTTTTATCTTATTAAAACTGCATCTCACCTTTTATTCTTTCACTCGAAGACAGTAGCAGGATCAGAGTGTGAATGTCAGCCATGCTGTGGCTGAGAGGGTGGCTTCAGAGGAAGTGCGGGCTTGATGGGAGAATGGGAAGCGGGTAAAACAAAGCTGGAAAAGGGCAGGCCAACCTCATGGGGGTGCAGCCTGAGCAGTCAGTGAGGGCCAGGCTCTCGGAAGGGTCCTGTACTTGGTTTAGTACTCTGCTGTTGCCATGTTGAAATTCTGAATAATTTTCATATGAGGGGCCCTGCATTTTCATTTGGCACTGGGTCCCACAAATTCTGTAGCCTGTTCTGCAGCAGAGAAATAACAAGAGAACAGGAAGCAGAGATTTCTTCTGTCTCTTTGGTTCTTCATTCATTCCTTTTCCCAGTGTAGTCAGAATGGGAATTATTTTTGAAATGACTTAGAGACATTGAAAAAATGTGGAAAATTTGTCTAATTTGAAAGCATTTGTGTGTGTATGCATGTATTTCATAATTTGCCAAAGACTGGGGAGGGGGAAGAGGAAGAAGCTTGTTAAAATTTTCTTATAAAGGTATCAAAGGTGGTCCGACTTCCAGTAGAGACTTTACCAAGTCAATATGTAATATACATAGTTTGAGAAATAAAAAGAATTGGAACCACAGAATTATATACCTGAATTACCTACTACATGTTCATGTAACCCATAATAATGTTTCTTTACCCATAAAACCCATTTCTTTATATTCAATATAGTATTTTATTATTTAGAAATTATTCCTTCCTGGTATTGTTATTATCCATAATGTGATAATTGTTTCTTGCCTTTACAGTGCTTGTAAACTTTATTTTTAAAATATTTTGGGAATTAAAATTTGTAATTAAAAAGCCCAAACATTGTGATTTTTAAGGAGCCTTATCAGTTTCTTAATTTTATTTAATAGCTACATAGTACTCGCCTATTTAAAATGGGAGGTATTGTTTGTATCACACCTAGAGTCTTTTTATAGGTGTCTTCTTTGGTAATTTCATTTACTGTACAGCCAAGCTAAAACCAAACTTTTTATGTGACAGTTACCTTTTATTCTAATAAATTATGGAATAGTGGGTGGGAGAGGGAATAGCCTAAGTTCATAGGGATTCTTGCAAAATTGAGTGAGCCAGTATAAGATTATTTTTTGAAAATTTTAATTCTATTTCACAAAACCTAGCTGGAATTCATTGTTTGAAATACATGATGTAGAATAAGAACTTATTTTTTTTTAGGAGCAAAATCATGAAAAAGATAGGGATAGGGAGAAAAATTGACACTACTTGTTCCTCTGCAGATTTCTTAAAAGTGTGTCCCATTTTTGTAAAATGTCTTATTTTCCCCTCTTTTTACTCATTTCGTAGGGGATATTAGGTTTTCATTATAAGATGACTTCACTTATGGAATTGGCTTTAAAATTGATAAAATATGTTTTTCTTTAAGACCTCTTCTTAGAGAATTCTAAGGATTCATTGGCTCAATTTTAGATTTCCTTGGCTTCAATCTCGAGTGTTATAGCCCATAAGAAAGTTTCTCCTGGGTTTGTAAAGAATACCAAAAGAGCTATCTTAGAGAGCATTAAGGCTGAAGGTTTAAGCAGGGAGTATGGCTGTCAGCCCAGTGATAGTGTTGCATTCTCCTGTGACAGAGAGCCCAGCCCCTACATAAAGCCAGTTGACTTCCCTGCAACTTCTCCTTTTAGAAAAGGACAATTTTTGAGGAGCTGTAAATTTAGCAGTTTTTAAATGCCATAGAATGTAAATTATGGATAAAATGGTTTTATTTCATATTTTTATCCAAAATTACAAGATTATATATTTAGATTATATAGAAAATAAACTACATTAGAAGCATTAGTTCTATACCGAGTTTTGCATGATATTATACAAGGTATTAACTATAAAAATGAAGTTAAATAAATATAATGTCTGTTCACCAGATACCTAAAATGGACATCAACATAGAAGTATAGAAAATATGCAAGCAACTGAACAATTAGCATAAATCAATGAATATATTGATACAGTGGTAAGTGCGTTTTGGACTTAATAGGTAATAAGCCCCTGTTTCTGTTGGAATAATGTAGGAAAAATGGCATCTTTTTCTTTAGCTTAGGGAAACTTTACACAGGAGGTGGAATTTTAGGTGTTGTGTAGATGATGGGAGAAATTGCTTTTGACAGGCTTCAGTGAAAAGGAAATGTGGGATTGCAGATACAGAGCTGAGAAGCACGGGTGGGGCTCACACACCAGCACCAGCTGTGGAGAAATAGAAAGTAAAACCTACTGGGCAAAGTGCTGGCCAGATTTGTCAAAAGAAAGGACAGGAACAAACAAATATGAAAGGTGAGGAATAAGCTGATGCCGAGTCAGCCTAGCAAGCTCACCTGCAACAGAGTCCACTGATGGGGTTTCAGTGGTTTTTCCTTCAGTGTAGAAAGTTTGAAAGAGATACAATGTAGTCTCTAAATAAGGCTACCGGTAAAAATGTTGACTGTTACCGAGAATACAGATATGGTCTGTGTCTTTAAAACTGAGATTTGGTTACAGTTTAATTTTGTTTGTAGACTGAATACTTTTATAATTTCAAAGCAATTAAAATAAATTTCATATTTATAAACATAAAAAGATACAATGCCTTGGTTATCATGCCAGTCTGTGTTTCTAACTATCCCTGAGCAACTCTGTTGGTCACCTGCTGCTGCATCAGAGCTTGTCCACTGCCACTCGCTTCTCTCCTGCCATCGTCCTTGCCAAGTCCCCACCCACCTCCAAACTTTCCTTTCTTCTTGGTGGCACATCCATGTACTAGCAAACTGGGAGTCATTTTGACTTCTCTTTTCCCTTTACCCTTTTTAATCCTAGATATGATCTGCAAGTTGCTTAATCTCTCTGTGCCTCAGTTTTTTCATATGTAACGTGGGGTTAATAAAACTTAATATTGTCATTTTCAAAATTAAATGAACTTAAGTTTAAAAGCACTCAGCATAATGTATGGCACCTAATAGTTGAGCTTTAGTTCTGCACATATTGTTTGTTTTAACTCTCTTCTCAATTGGTAATAATAACTCTACTGAAAAGGTAATAATTTAGTGAAAAAATTTAAATGAATTGTGTTTGCCAAAATTTTAGTTTGTATTTATACCATGGATTACAATATGTATAAATTTGTTCTCATGAGATAGGTTGTTAGGTGTTTTCTCATTACCTTAGTTGTTTTATTGTTTCAAAAGATTAATTGGGGCAAAACAAAATATAGCATCAGTATCCTACATAGGACCCATAAAAACATCATTATCTTAAAAATACATTTGAAAATTAGTGAGAGGGGCTGCTACATAAGACTAGTTATACTTAGTTCTAATTTTAGTTATGATTATTTACTTCTCAACTAAGGCAAAATCTCTAATTCTATTAATAGATCTCCATCTATGACTTGTGATTTTAGAGGTTATAAGTTAATATTTTCATATTTCTACCTGTAATAAATCCGGAGTACCTGATTGTGATATCCTGTCCTGTGTGGCATCATCTTGGACACTTCATAATATTTCTACTAAAATCTCTGCCTGTCATTACTATCTCCCTTCTGTTTTTCAAGGTCCCTCAGCAAAATTCAGTCCTCACTTGGTTATAAATAGCAACATTGTCAACTAGACTTTTTGCTATATTAAATAAGGAGCACATATCTAAAATAATGATGAAAGCATTGTTCATACTTTATAAAATTTAACCATTGGTGAAAGATTGGAGCCAAAACTTAACATGGGGGAATCAGCCTCATTCACGCAAGGTTATTAAGATCTAGGAATCATAGATTCCATTCAATCCAGTTTTATCAGTTTTACACTGTTTCTCATTCAGAATCATTTTACAAGCCACTTTGCCTTCCTTCGTCATCCTTACTTTACAAAGAACTTTGATCTGGTAGGCATTGCTGATGGTGGAAAGCCATGCCTTGAAAAGTTCTCCTTGGAATACAAGGTCTACAAAGTCCACATTTTCCTTTTCATTTTCTTTTTCTTTTTTCTTTTTTTTTTTTTTTTAAGAGACAGAGTCTCACTGTGTCACCCAGATTGGCGTCCAGTGGTGCAGTCGTAGCTCACTGCAGCCTTGAACTCCTGAGGTCAAGCGATCCTCCTGCCTCAACCTCCCAAGTACCTAGGAGTACAGATGCACACCACCACACCTGGCTAATTTTCTGATTCTTTTTGTGGAGATAAGGTCTTGCTCTATTGCCCAGTCTGGTCTTGAATTCCTGGTCTCAAGCGATCCTCCCACCTCAGCTTCCCAAAGTGCTGGAATTACAGGCGTGAGCCACTATGCTTGGCCTGTGTTTTCAATATGGTTAACAGTTCGACAGGGAGAACAAGAGTTCTTTGAAAAGATAGTACAGTGCTGCTATAAAACAATGTTGCCCATTTATGTTATAAATTAAGTAAGGCTACCCTAAGAATCCTAGCTGGTGCCGCTACTGTTACTACTACCAGTACTACAAAAAATGACTCTCTGATCCTGTGTGTGGCCAGGTAGGGTAGCAAGCAAAGCCATTATAGATGGGTGATGAGATAGCATCTCTTTTAAAGTCTTTTTGCTCATCTTCATTTTCTAACTTTTCTCAAGTAAAGGATTCTTTTTTTTTTTTTTTTTTTTAGACAGAGTAACACAGTGTTTCCCGGGCTAGAGTGCCGTGGTGTCAGCCTAGCTCACAGCAACCTCCAACTCCTGGGCTCTAGCAATCCTCCTGCCTCAGCCTCCTGAGTAGCTGGGACTACAAGCATACGCCACCATGCCCGGCTAATTTTTTCTATGTATTTTTAGTTGTCCGATTAATTTCTTTCTATTTTTAGTAGAGACGGGGTCTCACTCTTGTTCAGGCTGGTCTGGAACTCCTGACCTTGAGCGATCCACCCGCCTCGGCCTCCCAGAGTGCTAGGATTACAGGCATGAGCCACCGCGCCCAGCCTAAAAGATTCTTATATACTATTTTTTAACATTCATAATTTAAAAAATAAATCTCATTGGACTTGTGTAAATGGATATTTTTCATTTATGTAAAATTTCTGACATACATAGAAACTTTCACCATTTGTTCCATACTTTAACATACTTTGTAAGTTTTATAAATACAGTTTGAGGGGGTTCTAAATACATAAAGTTAAAATTTAATTTGAATGTAAAACCTATATTTGGGATATTTGTTGCCCTTTTTTGCCTTCTAAAGGGTAATCTGGAAACACTGATATTAATTGGGTTTTTTTGTTCCATAACCCTTTATAGAAGTGTTAATTTCTTTTCCATTGTGAACAATAACAAAAAACTTATTCAGAATTTCCTCAGTGTTTTGAGAGGTACCCAGGTTGACACCCAAAAAGTTAAGAGGGCTTCAGAACACGGGATATCTAATTGTTAACAGAGGCTGGAATTATTTGTAATAATCTTAGGTATAAATGATAATGTCTTACTAGCCTTCTACTCCTTTTCATTGCTGGTATAAGAATGGTTGAAACATTTGAAATTATTTCTTCAATTTCAGTTTGTGCCCTGTGCAGAAGTGTGGTTATCTGAAAAATGATTTTTTTTAGATTTTTAAATATGAAGTACTATTTACTATAAATAAGTTACAAAGATTATTTTGACTAAATGTTTTTATTCTTGATTTGTTATAATTTAATATTTTATATATTTGGGAAAGAAAAAAGATATAAGTGGGCTTAATTTCTATATGTGCTGTAGACTTCTAAGCCAAAATTGGTATAAATAAATGTTAAACATTTTCATTTTTTATATTTTACTACTGTAATACAAAGTGAAATAAAATATTAAGTTCTTTCTTACTCTCAGGTGATGGTGTGCTGATGTGTATTTTCCAATCTTGTTATGAGCTGACAGTTATCTACATAATGGTCTTGTATCAAACTAAAGTGTAAGACCTGTTATGTAGGTCTTTATGTAAAGTGTTGAATTTGAATACTCAGTTAACTCTTTAGTCATTTTCCTATTAGATATTGAAACAAATTTTAAAATATGGTATTTGACTAAAGATATCAAAACACCTTAAAACTAGAAGGTATTATAAATATACTTAAGTTTTTAGAGCACCAGAGAGAAAAATAGAAGTACATAGAAATAATGAATTCAGTTGCATATTTTATGGTTAGTCCGAGAACTCAACAACATGTGCACATATTTTCCAAATAAAATGCTTTTTATCAAATATTTTCTTGATTATACCATAACAGCCTCCAAAGTTTGTATTTGTGGCATTGCTCTGATTAATGAAATCAGTTTCAGTGCAAACACATGGGCTGTTAGAATATTTACAAAACCATTATTGTCCAATTCTACAGCTGCTACCCTCATCCTGGCTCTCATCTTTCTACACCTGGTGTACTAATAGGTGTCCATGCTGGAATCTATGCCTTAGTATGAATTTATTTGTTCAGTATAAGTTTGTACCATGTGACAAACATTTATTTAAGCAATGTTTTTATATTTTCCATTCTCATTAGGAGTTACAGTCCCCGTTTGGTTACCATATCAAAACTAAACTCAGCCAAGAATACAGAGTTTTTCAAATCTCACTTATTCTTACTCTTCAACACAGTCTCCTCACAGTGACAGCATAGCATGTGTCTGTTCCCACTTCCTGGTGCATCATCTTTCCTCTTCAAGGATGTACTCCTCCTCCTCTTAAATTTTTAAAAACATGACTAAAACTACCTTATGAGCTTTGAGATTTAGGTTGGCTTAGTCATCTGATCTGGAGTGTTCTCTCATTCTGGATCCTGAATGCATCATCAGGAAATTGAGTATTCTATTCAATTAGTGGCTTATCACATATTATCACATACTGTCTTAAGGTAACCATGCTGAGCATCTTTATTCAGTAAAATTCACATCATAAGAAAATATGTTGCAATGTACTTAATGTTTCTTTGATGATATAAAAGGTGTTTTATTGAGAAATTTAGATGTATATGACTGCTGATTAATGGAAATTTCTAATTTTTACTGTATTTCATATTTGCTGATTTTTTATTCGAAGTTATTTTAAATATTTTATGTGTATCATATTTTTAACCAGGCTGTAAGTATCTCTGTTCCTCACTCTGAGCACCTAGTATAGTACTTTGCATATAACAGAGTTTCATAAAGTGCTTGATTCATTCAGTCAAAACAATACTGAGGATCTACTACATTCCAGGCAATTTGCTGAGTTTTAGGACTACAACCATGAAAGGACAGCCTGTTCTCCCAGCCTGCTTATCGACTAGTGGAAGAGATAGACTGGTGGACAGACAACCTAATACAGTTTAAGTTCTCTAATAGAAGTAAACACAAAATAGTGTGAGGTACCTAGTCTGTTGTGGGGGTGTCAAGCAAACTTTTCCAGAAGAAGCAGTGTCAGCATCAAGGAGGCAATTGGGAAATGTTAGTCCCTAATCTCCTTCAGTCCCCTAAATTATACCAAACGAACCTTATAATCAAAGTAACAATGTGTGTTTGCTATGCAAATACAGCTGGAAAATACCTCCAGCATACCCTCCCTCCAGTGTGCCACACCTAAACCTTCCCGTTAGAAATGCTGGAGCCACCAAGAGGAAGGGATGGCTACACGGAGGCAAGTCAGAGTCATCCCGAAGAAGACAAGGAGCAGGAGTATTCCTGGCAAATGCCCAGTGGTTTAATAAAAAAAAAAAAAAAAAGAAGAAGAAGAAGAAGAAGAAACACACACAAGGTGAGTTGAAGGAAGTAGCTCTGCAAGGTGGCCAGAGTGTAGATTTTATTGATGTAGGCATGGTCAGAGATTAGGTGCAGAAGTAGAGCCCAGTCATGAAGGATTTTAAATCAGTGATTTTTAAAACCTCTGTTTTCTTAGCAATAGAATTCTTAAGAATTTAAAAATGGTACCCAGTAGTTCAATATTAAAAAAAAGGGAATAAAAAAATGACTTTGGTTTCAGTGTTGTTTAGGGTTTATTTCGTTTTGTTCTTTGGTGGGGTGGTAGAGTGGGCAGGGACGACAGTTGCTTTAGGTGCTCAGTTCTCTCTATACCCCGTTAAGGTTAGGAATTGCGTTCTAAGTCACATTATGTTACTGAGTAGGGCTCCGTAGTTCTAACTGGTGGTAGCAATAGCTTTTATAATTGTGGTTGGGTAGTCTCCTAGGCCCTTTTACTTTTATTTATTCAACAAAAATGTATGTACAAGTTGAACGTCCCAAATCCAAAAATCTAAAATCTGAAATGCTCTAAAACCTGAAACTTTTTGAGTGCTGACATGATGCTCAGAGGAAATTCTCATTGGAGCATTTCAGATTTTGGATTTTCAGATTAGGGATGCCTAACTAGTAAGTATAATGCAAATATTTCTAAATCTGAAAAAATTCAATATCCAAAAAACAACTGGTCCCAAGCATTTCCAATAAATGATACTCAACCTGTATTCTTAGTACTGATGATGATATTTCTCTGAGCAAAACAGGCATGATCCCTGACCTCATGGAGCTTCCAGTGTAATGATGGAGATGGATATTAAAAAGTAATCCTTTAATATATAAGCTGTGTGATAAATGCTGGGAAGAAGGGGTAATTTGTATTGTGAGATCTTTAAAGAAATGACATTTAAGTGGAAATTTAAGCTGGAATCTGAAGGATGAGTAGGTGGTAGACAAAGAACGTTCCAGGCAGGAGATACAACATGCATGAATACTCTGAGGTGATAAGGTATGTAGCAGGGGTAAACTGAAGAGGCAGGCAGAGATTATGGAGAGCCAAGCTCAGAACTTTGGATTTTATCCTCAGTATAATGAAAACCCATTATAAGGTTTTGAAAAGGGGAATAATATGAGACGATTTGTCTTATTAAAATATTACTGTGGCTAAGGAATAGTGATTGGCTAAGACAATAGCTAGAAGGAATATAGGAGCATCAGTTACAGGAGACTTTCTCGTATCCGGCATAGTGGGTAGTCAGTAGATGCTTTTGGATTAGCTGAACAATGACTATATCACTGCCTCTGTTGTAACATATCAAATTACTTGTACTTCAACGGTGAGTTAAGTTGGATACTTTCAAGGAGTCGTGAACAGTGGTGCTGATTGGTACTAATTTTTCCTCATAAAATGTCAGTACTTTAAACTGTTTCTTCACCTTCCGCAGTATGAAAGCAAGTCATTAATTCATTTATTCATTCATTCAGCAAATGCTTAAACTCTGCCAGGTGGCTGAGTGCCGAGGATATAGAATGGATGAATAAGATAGGCATGATAATCTGTCATCATCAAGGGACTTGTAGTCTGGTTAACCAAACCTGAACAGAGCAGGCAGTTGGCCTCATGCCTACCGGAATGAGCATGTGTGTCCCAGCCTCAGTGTCTGGAATGTCCTAGAACCATGAGACCTCCTTAACTGTTCAACTACATCTTTTTCCTGCCTCCTCTTTGTTCTGATTTATATTACTAAGTTTCTACTTTGATGATCTTAGCTGAAAATATTTCCACCCATCCTAACACATGTAGCCAGAACCTAAAGATTGAATTCTGATTTTTCTTTAGTCTTAGAAAATCTGGGACCTTGCTTAATGGATTAACCTTCTATTGCTAAATAACAAATGACCACAAATTTAGTGATTTAGAGATATTTATTATCTCATAGTTCACATGGGTCAGGAGTTCAGACATGGCTTAACTGGATCCTCTTCTCAATGCTGCAGTTAAGATACCAGCCAGGCTGCATTCTCATATGTAGCTCAGGGTCCTTTTGCAAACTCATTCAGGTTCTTGATAGAATGCATTTCCTTACACTTGTGGGAAGACTGCTCCTTTCCATAGGCAGTTCACAACATGGCTCTTTGCTTTTTTAAAAATAGTGGAAGAGAGAGAGCTTCCGATGCTTTGGGTCTCTGAGCTCAGGGAAGGCCTAAATCTTCTTTTAAAGCATTCACCTGGTTAAGTCAGGCCCACCTTTGATAAACAAAACATCAACTGATTCGGTACCTTAATTACATATGCAGAATCCCTTCACATTTGCTAGATAACATAATCACAAGAGTGATATCCTGTCATAGTCACAGATCCTGCCATACTCAAGGGGAGAGGACTATATAAGGTCATTGGTCACTGGAGGTTAGTCATCTTAAAATTCTGGCTGCCTCACTTGCCTTTTTGTGAAGTCTCTCACATCTTTTGGTTTCCAACAAGTCATATTGGTACTACTGTCTTCATGTCTTTGATGATTTCTTCTACATTCTCCTCCTTCATTCCACAGATGTTGAGGTTTCCCAAAATATCCCATCAATGGTCCAACCTGTTCTTGATCCTGTCCCTCTTATTTTCCACTGTTCTAAAAATAAAACTACTTTCTCCTAATCATTTGCTAAAAACATAAACTCATTAGATAATGAATAAAACAAAAGTAACCCATAATACTATTTCTTGCCATTGTTGGGCCCATTTGGGGAGAAGCCATGGAAGCATGACTGGTTATAGCTCCTGCCACTGTAGGCCGGGTAAACTGTACATAAATGGTTGGGAAAACCTGCCAGATAGGGAGCAGGCAGTTGTGCCAGTGGGTTCTAGCAGATTCAGCCTCCATGGCATGGAGAGATATTGTCCTCTTATCTATCCCAGGCTACCTTAGAAGAGTATAAGTGTGGTTGTTACTGTTATTGAGAGCCTAGATATGCCTGGGTTGTGGCAACCATGCATTAATAGTATTAACCCACCGAAGGTTTGAAATTATATTGCTAAAAACAAATACATTCTTGCAATCTAAATGTAGCATTTGCACCTTAATTGAGCCTTCTGTCATCTAGAAAAATTGAGTATCTTGCATACTTAAGGCCTTCAGGCTTCTGCAACTAATATAAGGATAGCTGGGTGTAATTTGCTTGGAGGGAGCAGTTCCCTTTCCTCTTTCTGAAATGACCTTCATCTCTCTTTTTATCTGATTTGTTTATCCGTTAAAACCCAGCTTAAGGAAAAAAGCTTAGACATTACCTCCCTGCTAAAGCCTTTCCATTTCTAGTAACCTGTCCCCAGTGTCCATCCTTGAGAAAGTCAATCCTTCTTTTCTCTCTCTGTTCTCTACCTGGGTTGTAGGTGTTCCTATTAATTATGCCTATAATAATATATTATAATTTGTTTATTTACACGTCTGTCTACTAGTGAGATATTGGGGGATAGAAACTGATGTATTAATTTTCTTAACTATAGTGCATGACATATGACAAATGTTCTGTAAGTATTTTGAATAAATGAATAAATTATTGTACCAACCCACCTGACTATTTCCACCCACCTGACTTCAAGTGACTAAATATGACTCCCTTAGACACAGACATTGACCCTGATCAAACCTGTGTTTACTCTGATCCGTGAATGTGTATTTGAACTACTGGCCATCTTTTCTGGACCAAATTTGGTTACTCTAGCCTAGACTTCTCTGTTCTTTTTTTCCTCCAATGACCAGCATGTATTACAGTCATAAGACTGGTCTTCCAACAGATGTTCTGGCTGAGGCAAAGCCTTTTTGTCTTTAAACTGTAAGTAACACCAGAGAATATGGGAAAAGCAAAGTGCTTGGAATAGGGTTCAGTGATAGCAGAGGATCTTAATTACAGTTCTTGACATCTGAGTGAAGTTCTGAGGCTATAAAATTGAAAAGTAGGAACTGTCATCCCAGCAAACCTTTGTTTTGGTATGGACCAAAGAAGATCTTCAGGAATCCTCATATTTTGAAATGTATAGTGCATGTTTAAGATTGTAGATAACAGAATGATTTTAGAGTTGTAGAATATTTTAATTACTCAGGAGAATAATGTAATATTTATACTTGATAGAGAGCTAAGTCAGAGACAGTATCTTCAGATTATCATCTCTGCTGAAGACCCTTGTATGTTTTTACTATTGAAAAGTAGTATTAAAAATGATACGGATGGCATCATTAGATGTATGGCCTTGGAACAGCATAGCTTTTATATTGGAAATGTACTTTCTAATATGAGAGAATTAATCCTATAAAATATGACTATGGCACAGGGGTACAGAATTAAGAGGACTTGATATGGAAAATGTTACATAAATTTTAGAAATCTTTATGTCACTCTTCTGGAATATAGGCAGAAATTAGTTTCATGGTTTTCTTCATGGTCAACCATTTTGCATTAGTACTCACCTTGTCAGAAGATAATCTAACTGACCACAGTTAACTAACAGCTTATGTTTAAAAAGGTATTGATGATGGAAAACAGACACCAAGATATGACTAATTTTTGTGTGTACAAGAAATATGTTTTTAAGTAAATAGTTCTACATCCAGGAGAAGGAAATGAGTGATTAAGTAGAAATTAGGATATGCATGTAATTTTTTAAGATTCTGAAACATTAATATTATGCATATTTTTCTAACTTCTATTTTCAAATTATTCTGATAACAAAGTTTTATGCAGAAGGTCTTATTATTGTATAATGTAAAATGTGTGAATATCAGTGTTTAAGCAACTAAGTAGTCAAAACCTCTAATTTGTTTTTTCCAAAATGTAGTGTTTTATCTCTTTAGTTATCTATTAACAGGTACAGTTGTAGGAAATGGAAAAAGTTGGCTATGTAGCAAGTTTGTTCATCCATAAAACTTCAGGATTTTTAGTTTTTTTAAATTTATTATTGTTTCTTTAGGAGATGGGGTCTTTTTCTGTCCCCCAGGCCAGAATGCAATGGCACGATCATAGCTCACTGCAGCCTCGAACTCCTGGGTTCAAGGGGATCCCCCTGCTTCAGCCTCTGGAGTAGCTAGGACTATAGGTGCATGCCACCATACCTGGATAGTTTTCCTTATTTTTTTGTAGAGACAGGGTCTTACCGTGTTGCCCAGGCTGGTCTCCAACCCCTGGCCTCAAGCAATCCTCCTGCCTCAGCCTCCCAAAGTGATGAGATTACAGGTGTGTGCTACCATGCCCAGCCAGGGTTTTTAGTTTTAAACCTTCATTAGAAATATAGTCAATTAAAAAATTTTAAATAGTTAAAAAATTAAAAATAGTCAACTAAAAGCAAATCTGATGTAGTTACTTCATATCCATTGTTCTTAACGCCCAATCTTTTTGATTTTGTTAGTCTTACAGTTCTTAAAGGAGAAATTTTAGGAGTATGCTACTCTCATTTCAACAGATAATCATCGAAGATGCTATAATGATAGAAAACTAATCTGATGAAATAATGAGGATAGTTTAGATTTTTCTTAGCCTATAATGATAAGTTTTTATATAATATACTTCATACAAAGCCAAATTTTTTCTTTTTTGTTATTGTCGGTTGTTTTTCTCTTCTTTTGATTGGTTGGTTTCAGCTTATTCTTTTAGATCCTTGTCTGCTAAGTGGTACTTTTACCCCCTTATAGACAATTTTATTTTTTTTCTCAAAAGTGTTCTACCATTCCATTACAACATTTTACATTTTCTTCTCTAATCTGTTTACATAAATTCACATTATGATGAAATACATTTAGATTATCAGCTTTGTGGAGTTATTAATAACTGGTGGCATCATCAATGAGACTATAAATTTTCCTTGTAGACTAGCCTTTTCACCATGACTTTGCATAGCATTGTTTCAGCTAGATCAACAAATTGATTATTATATTTTACTATGTCATGAATAATACCTTAGGTCTTAATAATATGGATGAAATGTGAAATTTACTGGAGATGGATCTTTTTTTAAGCTCCTATGTTTAAATGATGCTGCAATTTAGTTATTCCTCTGAATCTACGTGGAGTGCATACTTGACATAGTTAAGGTTTTGTTAGCTTTCTTTATGCTGAACATTTGAGTAACACACAGTTCTGTTGTGCATTAGGATTTGAATCCCTTATGTACAAGAATATTTACTACCTTCTTTGTTTCATTTCAGAATGACCTTATTTAAAAATGTATGAGGCTATTTATAATCGACTCTATGGCAGTGATTAAAGAGGTGTGAATAATAGGTTATTGGAACTTGACAGCTCCTGGTTCACTAAACTAGTGTTAGAACATTTATGCTGCTCAGATGTATCTTATTTTTCTAAGGTGAGAATTTGTATTTTGACATGTGGTTTGTTGATATAATATATTGCATAGGTTTTTCTCTTTAAAGTGGTTTACCAAATATTGGTATTTTATTGCTTTATTTTACATTTTAAATCTTCAGCCTAATGAATAATTTTATGGTTAATAATAATAACCTTAGTATAGGCTATCAAGCAGATGGTCACTGTACACAGAGTATTGTTCCTTATGTGGAACATTGTCTATGTGTCTAGACCTTTCCTATAAAATAAATATGATCAAGGTTTTTATTTTCTTAATGTTAAAAAAAACCTTTTCTTAACATTTGAAAACATTTGTTAGGTTCATATTCTGTGATTGTTACGTTGGGAGGAATGTTAGTACTGCTGAAGAAGTTTGGGATAGCACAGTGCACCTAAAAAAGAAGAGATGTATACTTGATACTTCATTGAATCTTTATTAATTTTAAAAACAGAAACCAGAAAAAAACATGAATTTGAATTAATCAGATTTGAATTGGACAATATTTTCATTTAAGAGTAACAGGAAATCTAGGAAAGTATTTTAAAATTTTTAGTGAACCATTACTCAATGAGTTTTCACCATTCTCTTGGAATCAATGCATTTTGTCATCTGGTAACACTCTCGGGTGTGCTAAAGATTTACTAGAATGCATTTTAATATTACAACTCAGTTTTCCGTTACCAGCCTGGAGGTTGTGTTTCTGAAAGGATGTGGTTGGCGAAATTGCAGCAGAGAAAGGCAGAAAAAGTCAAGCCTTATAGAAAACAAAGGTTAGGGAAATAATAAAAATTACTCTGTAGATATTTCACAATAAACCATAGAAATTCTTTAATCTAAAAAAATCCAAAATAAACCACATTCTCAGCATGGCAAACTTCCTTCCCTAAATGACTCATCTCTTGACCCCCTTTCCTCAGTTGTGATCTGTAGCATCACAGTCTCCCACAAATGTTGCATTATGTAAATTGAACCATCTTAAAGTTTTTAAGCGATCTGGCTTGAAACCCAGTTTTTTACTTGACTTTTCCCTTGTTTTATTTTTTAAGTCTGAAAAATTATTGTGCAGCAATCTATATTTTGAGTGTACTTAGGGGAAAATTTTTCTAGACCTGATCATCTATCTATATATTAAGAAGTTGGAGTACAAATGTTTACCAAAGGATGGAATAGCTGTTTGAAGATATCAAACAGACTTGCATACGCGTACATACAAACAGCCTAAAGGTTTTGTAAAAGTTAAATGTGATGATGACGTATTCAGAGAACCTAGCAAGAGTTATTTATTTCTCTAGTACCATGGTGCTTTGGAGAGAACTCTAGAGAACAGTTTTTAATCCTTTTTGTCTAATTACTCTCTGTGTGAATTTGAGTAGTTTGCTTAACTTCACTTAAGCTTCCTGTGTCTTTTCCTTAAAAAGTGATGATAACACCAACTCTCATAGTATTATTCTGAGGATGTTCTGGTTACAGTGCTTTGTAATTTGTAAATTGCAGTGGAGTTGTGAGGTTTGGCTATGTTGTTGTGGTCATTGTCAACCTAAAAATTCAAGTTGGAAGTTGAATACAAAATAAGCGAACTAGAGAAAATATGAGTCTCTACCCCCATTCTCACCCCACTCCTGTGACTCAGGTTGGCAGCTGTTCCTAGTTGAGAGATACTTGAGGACAACAGTGCAGTTTGGAGAGCTTCCTAGGAATATTCATTGGCTTCCAGTTCATTTCGGCCTTCTGGGACACTTTTCTTAAAAGACAGTTCATATTGTAATTTCACTCCAAAGTCTTTAGATTACTAGAACATTCTGGTTATAGAAGTCAATCTAACTTTATAAGCCTAGAGTAGTACAGGGAGCGCTCATGTTGTTTAGGTTTTCCAATTGGGGACATCCTGTGATCTGACTGTTCCTAGTGCACAAGTTAATCCCACCCGTATCCTGTTTGTGAGTAATTGGATGGATGCCTGGAAATTCTAGTGCCAGATTGTATAGCACCTTCTCTAACAGAAATCTCTAGTTTGAGTTTATTTACCTTCTCCCTAAACAAACATCTCTCATAGGTGAGTCTCTGTGCTCAGAAAGGCAAGAGTATGTGAAATAGATTTCCGAGTTCTGTCTCCGTAGTCACGCTCGAATAGCGCTTCCCATTGACCTGGATGGGAGACATAGCTAAAATGCAAATGCAGGTGGGAGTCTCTCTGTACCACTGAGGCAGTGGATTTTGAATTGTATGCCTCTTTCCTTGGATATAGAAGAGATCTTTCTTGGGAAAGAAAGAATTCTTTCTAAATTTTCTTTTTATCTAAATTGTCAATAGAAAAATACCATTTGCATCATTATAGTCTCTCCTACTACTTGCATTCTCTTTGCAAGGTATCAAAATGTATGGTTAAAAAACAGATGCGTATTGGTATGTGCAAGCTTGCCTTAATTCAGAAAAGAATTCCATTGTTGATTTCAAGGATATACATAATGGTTTTGCCATTTATTTCAGCATTGTGATTAGGCCACAAGGACCAGAATTAGTATCCTGGGTACAAATGCTAAATCTACCACTTACTGAAGAATTCTACCAGGCCTGGTGGAAAGATTTCTCTCCTAATTGCTGTATGCTTTTTGCTGTAATTTGCAAATTAATAAACAGTGTTTCAGTTGTAAGTTTTAGAAACCCAACTCAGTCAGTAGGTGTACACTAAAAAAGAGTAGGACTGAAAAATACAAAACGTGGTGGCTTCAAGTATTGGTTGATACAGACACTCAAACTGTATCATCAGGATTCCAATCTCTTTCCCTCTGCTCCCCCCACCTCCCTCCTCCTCCCATCTGAGAATATAGGGCTTGAACTGATTGCTTTAAAAGTCAGTGAATTTGTTGGGAATACTTATAGGCAGAATTCTTGCTTGAGGGAAGGGATTCATATAAGATTCTGGCACTCTGTTTTAGATGCTTTCTATATATAATTGCATATGGTTTTGAAATCTAAATCTTTTAATTTTCTTATTTAAACTTCTAAATTATATTTGAAACAATATGATATGTAAGATTTATACTAGTTAAGGTATATACAATGAGAATGAATCCAAGGTAAAATACATGTGTGTATTTGTGTACTGGAGAAACTGTGTGTGTGTTTTGTGTGTGTGTGTGTGTAGTGTAAAGTCACTTATTTATCATTTACTGTATATCATATTATTTACTGTGCTAAGCAGCTTACATAAATAACACATTCGATCCTTAAAATAATCTTACAAGTAGTTATTATTCTCCTGTTATATGTAAGGAAAACTAAGATTAGGAAGGTAACTTGCCCAAGCACAACCAGCCATTGAGTGCTTGACCCATAATTTGAACTCAAGTCAGCCTGACTCCAAAGCCTTTTGTTGCCTTGTTAGGTTATGCCCTTACAGATCTTATTAGGAAACTGTTTCCATCTGCAAGGCAGATACTCCCTTTTAATATAATGTCTTAGATTGCTGCTACTTACAGACATGACTTGAACTTACTAAAATTTCTTTTTTCAGTTTACTAATTATTTAATCATATGACATATATAAATTTCCTAATTTTGCCATGCTAAAATTTAAAACAATTTGAATTGTAAAATTTGATTTTACTTTAAAAAAATTCTACCACTGCAAACATAATGTAAAATTTTTACATTTAGCTTAATTAAGGTTACTTGGAAAATAAATTGCTACACATACATATATACAATTTATGTGAAGTATGAAAATATGTTAGCTATTATTTAGATTATAAGTTTTTCTAGGTACAGAAACAAATTGTTTAGAATAATCTTACATAGCAAGACAAAATTGAAAATAGAGGCTTTAGAAGCTAGCATAAATAAAAGCTTACAGTTTAAAAAATTACTTACTTTAAATAGCAGTTATTTTTATTTGCTTTCATTGAAGAAATAAATTCCTGATTCAACTTATGGTACACAGTCTTGTGCATGGATAGCAGTGATTTTTTAGGTCTCACATCAGTACTATTTATTGCTGTACAACTAGTGTTAATACTTTTATGGATCATGTTTTTGCTTGTGTCACCAAAAAAGTTAAAGAAGAAAATTTATCTTCTTTTTCTAAAAGGAATCTGTAGGTGCATGTGGAGGGGATGGTATATGGCCCTAAATTGGCAAAGAGCTTGGGTGAATATACAAGCAGCTAATCTCTCACCTAGTTCCAGGTACATATATCTTGGTTGTTGAACATAGAAGTACCTGGTCAGAAGCCCACATATCTCTCTTGTTATTTTCCTTCCTATAAATGTGGCCTTGCCTACTAGGGAGCATTGCCTTAAACTGAACTGGAGACAAGAAGCAGCATTCATTACCCTGTAAATCTTTAACTGTTGTGTGAGGAGTAACAGAGAGCAGAGAGAGCACTGCAGGCCAGCCCAAGTATGTCGGCATCCCAGAGTATTTTGCAATGATCTTGGTATGTAAAAATCTCAGAGACATATTTAAAGAAAATTTATTTTAAATTTTAGTTTTAATTAACTGGTTTTAAAATATTGCATCCATTATTCTTAGTAGCCTATAAGGATTGTCACGTCAAAATAGTAGGTGCTAAAATTTCAAAAAGTTAGAAACCCAACAAAGCTATACAGAAAATAAAATTCTGTCAATCCCAGGTGATACTAATTCGTTCAAGACAAATTTAAACATTTTATTGTTTATAAATTTAATGTTATGGAATTAATGTAATGATTTAATGAAAACATTGCATTCAACCACATGTACAAAGCTCTTTGGAAAACTTGAAAGTTATAATTAGTAATCTGTAATTATAAACTGTAAGGCCTATTTAGTATAACCAAGAGGTAAGAGGATAGATTGTCTTTAAATCTGTATTTATGGAAATGTGAAGTGAAGCAACATAAACATTAAAATGTTGACAGAGTGGTTTATTATAAACACAAAAGAACAGAAAGAGTGGAGACTTGAGTACTTGTATATTTGGACAGGAATATATTGAAATATGGCAGATAAACATAATCACATAGTGCCTGGCTTGTGTTATACCCTCAGATATTTATTGAGTTAATATTCAGTTCAGATACCTTATTCAGCATCTTTATGCCTAAGAATATTATATATATATGTTATTTATGGGATACAGTATATATATATATATATAACAATATCATATTATATATACATACAGAGATCAGTGTTCTAGTTCCCGCCCTCAAAAGACATATCTTCTTTTTAAGGAGTTAAAATACTGAATTATACTTAGTAAGATGCTAATTAACCTCCTGCAAAATATGGTGTAGACCAATACTGTTGAGTAGAACTTTGATGATAAAAATGTTCTGTATTTATTTTGTCTCGTAGCCACTAGCCACATTTATTTATTTGAGCACTTGAAATGTGTCCCGTACAAATGAGGAACTGAATTTTATAATTTATTTACAATTTTAATTAACTTTAATATGAATAGATACATGTGACTAGTGGCTACCTTATTAAATGGCAGAATTCTCAAAACTCAAAACTCATATTAGGAACCCTTCATTTGAAAATGATTGATGGCCCCACAGTGCTTTTGATTACATGGGTTATATTAATATTTGTCAATATTTACTACATTCAAAATTAAAACAAATTTTAAGTAGTTATTGATTCTTAATAATAACATCACTACATGTTAACATAAATAACATTTTTGATAAAAACATGTTTTTCAGAAAAATTAGAAAATGACATTGTTTTACGTTTGTACGAGTTTCTTTAATGTCTAACTTAATAGAAGGCAGTTAGATTCTCGTATCTGCTTCTGCAGTCTTTCTGTTGCAATATGTTGTTTTGGCTGAACTGTGTTAAAACCTAGCTTTACACAGGTATGTAGCTGGATATCTGTATGAGGCTAGGCTTTATCAAAGAATCACATCAAATCTGATAATCAAAGAATATCAGATAATTGTGGATATTCTATGATTCCTGTACCAAAACTCATCAAGTAGCAGTTTCTTTAAGTTTAATTGCAATGTGGAATGTGAAACCATATGAATGAATTTTATGGTTTGTTACATTAAAATCCACTGGTCTGTCTTGAACTTTGAATGGACTTTTCATCTAGTCATGAACTTTTAACATCATGCATTAGATATTTGGAATATATTGGTTCACTGAGTTGTGCAGCACTTCCAAATGTTGACACATTCCATTAACCATTTTTAAAAAAATCACCAGTAGTAGCACCAATCTCTTCAGAAGGGTCTTTAAAATTAGGAAGCTGTGAAACTCACAGTTGCAGTTAACACATTTTCCAAAATTCTAATTTACATCTGAAAGCTCAAATTTTATTATTGGCAACAAATTTAGCCATTTGTTTTCCTTGAAGTGATGGGCTTACTTAGTTTATGTTTGAGAAGATGTCTGCCAAATACTCAAAAGTCTAAATAACCATAGTTTGTCAGTTGGTTGTTCTTTCAGGTTAAATTGATGTACCATGCAAAAAGCAGCTAATTCAGCTGGCAATTCAAACAATTTCACGAGTTTTTTCCATAAGACAACTAATATACTTTGATATCCAGCAGAAGTGTTTTATGTGTTCATTCCATTTTGTTGAACAGAATATTAAAAAAGACATATACTAAAGGTTCAAGATTTAATAAAGTAATTTTTACAACTTCATCAAAGATGTTCTTAAGTGAAACTGACAATTTTTTAAACTGGAAATGAATGGCAGTGAGGGATACGAGGATACAGTTTGTTGCCACTGCCTTGATTCATACTTAGATGTCAACAGTTTGACCCACTATTGCCTTTGTATCATTAGTGCTAAGGTCAAAAGAGTGAGAAGAGCAAATAATGCGTTAGTATAGGAATAAAAAGTTTTGACCTTCTTCTATAGACAATACAGGAGGAAAGAAATTGCTCTTAGCTAACGTTAGGTAAGGCTCCATGATAGAGATCAGAGTAACATGCATGCTGTGCTTTATTTCTTCTTCTTTACTTGCTTTTTCCTATAAAAAATAAAAGTAGGAAAGCAATTAGAATGTTAATTGTTTAACCATGTTACTTTTTAAATCAGTCATTGATTAAATAAGTATTTATTGATTACCTACTTGCATGTTATTTCTGTTGAGAAATGGGAAATATATAATATGTAGAATAATGGTCATGCCAATAAAAGTATCTATTGCCCTTACTATAGAGCACTTGCTGTGTGCTAGGCACTGTGTTTGTGTGCTTTTAAATGCATTAACTTAATTTTTGTGTTAACCTCAAGAGCCAGGTTTTATAGAGAGTCCACTGGATTTTCTGCCAGGCTAACAATTTTTTGTGTAACTAGAAGTGCATTTCAGTTTTCCCAAGTGTAAAATATGGGACCGAGACTTACCTTCAGAGCCTTTCCAGGTAGAAAATTCATTAATTAAACATATATTTCACAGCAGGGTAATTCTTTATTGACACATTATCAGAATACTGCACACTTTATTAGGAAGCCATAAAAACAATTACCAAATCATTAGCATAAACTTTTTGAAACTTTATGTCCCTTTCACTTCAAAATTCATTGATTCAACACATTTTTCACAGCACTTAATCCTTTACTGACACATTATCAGAACACTTCATACTTGACCAAATACATTATGGCTTCAATTATCTCTTTGCCTTTACCTCCTACTGTTCTGCCTGATACATTCTGTTCCCCAGACGTCCCTGTACTTTCTTGCTTCCCCTTTGCCTTTTCCTCTTCTGCAGGGCCAAGTTCCCACTCATCTTTCGGAACTCATATCCAGTCCACCACCGACAACCTGTTGGTTACACCCCTCCATCGCCAGTGCCACCACTGTGCTTTCAACTGAGAACTCCCTTCCTCTGGACGATGCAGTACCCACGTCATGTGTCCCCTTGTCTCTGTTTACCACACAGCCCCCAGAGTAATCTTTCAAAAATGTAAAGCAAAATATATCATTCTCCTTCTCAACACCTTTCGGTGGCTTTTCGTTGTTCTATCATGGCCTGCATGTTTGAACCCTCACCTTCTTCTCTACCATTCTTACATATTCTCGCTAAACTGCCTGTTTGTCCTTTGTAAATGACAAGGCTTTCTCTATGCTAAGCCCAGGGTGCGGAAACTGCAGCCTTAAGGCCACATGTAGGATTTGTTCTATAAAATTTGGATTCAGTCAAAAGGCTGCACTTAAGAATCTAGAAGGCCACCTGTGGCCCCAGCCCTGCTCTGAGCCTCTGCACTGGCCCTTCCCTCTGCCCGGAGTGCTCTGTTTCCGGCTCTTGGCATGGCTGGCTCCTTCCTTTTCCTCATGTGTCCACTCCAGTATCACAGTTTCAAAGAACCCTTCATGCCCACCTAATCCAACGCGCTCCATCCTCTCCTCTCTCATAGCAGCCTGTTTGTATACATCACTCTTAATTTAACATTTAATTATATACTGCCATATTTCTCTCTATAATATTTAATGTATATTACTCATATTTTATAAAGATTGCATATCTCTGAAGCAGAGAGTATAGATATTAAATGTCTTCATTCCCCTGTCTTCTGGAACACTTAAGTCAGAGGACCTAAATTATTCATTATCATTTGATAACTCACAAGCTTGTGGGTTTAGAAGATCTCTATAAACCTAATCTCTAGTTATCTATAAATTGTTTTTAATCTTTAATTAAATAAATTCCAATTCAGATTTTACTAGTATGACCCTTGTTCTTCCATGTCCAGCTACTGAAGGAGTAGAAAGACTTTCTTTTCTTAACAAGGCTAGACTCAGGTACTTATTATCAGTACCCCTGTGTTGAAATTTGGCCCTCAGGAAAGCTTCCAAAGAGGAAGTCTCCTAGTTGGGGACCAGTAAGCTTTGCTTAGATTATTGTGTTCTGTCACAGCTCTGGAAACAAAGGAGAATCGGTCCTCAAACTACATCCTTTGAGGTTCATGACCTTTTTCTTTTCATTTCTCCTGTGAGTTCCCTTCCCATGGTCAATAGTTTTAAATTACACACACTACATTACTAGTTTAAAGGAATCTGAGAGAACCAAATGAAATGAATTAGCATAGAACTGTTGTCCTCTTCCTTCATCTCAGGTCTCAAAACCAGTTCAGCTGCTAATCATTGAGTCTCCAAACCAATCAGGGAAGAAAGTGCCTTCTGGGATTGCTTAAATGACAAGATATTTCTTAAACTTTTTTTGTAAAATGAGAAAAACTGAGAATCATGCCATCTCCTGTGGTAGAAGCTTTTTAAACATTTGATCGTGTGTATATGTGAGATGCTATAACCTGTATTTTGGGAATGTTAGTTGCCTCTGGCAAGAGAAAGCACATGCTCTCTACAAGACCTTCCTGTTTGACTCTGTGCAGTCTGAGGGCAGCTGCCCTCAGCACTGGCAGCAAGGAGCAGAAGTCCTTGCCTGATCTTCGCTTCTTTGCAAGTACTACCTTCCTCTTTGTTTACGTAACTTCAGACTTTATGTGGCCGTGAATAGAAAAGGTGAACATTATTCATACTTCATAACAGATTGCCATCTTTCATACAGAAGGAAAATAGAGCTTATTATTTTCTAATAAGAACATAAATTGTTTCAAAATCTACAGATGTGTATTCACAACATAGTACTTACTGCCTTCTTAAATGTCCTTTTAATTTTTAATTATTTTCTAAATTTCATTTGGTATCTTGATTAGTGTTTTTAATTATATCTCCTATTCACTGTTACCAAAATTCAAATAACATAAAAATAGTAAGGAAGAAAATGTTTCACCCAGTCCCTTTTTAGTTTTGTAACGTTCACCACTAATAACAAACAGTATGCTGAATATTAATTTAGACTTTTTCTTTGCACATTTAAAATTTATCTTTAAAATTTTTTTAAAGTAATATAAACATTCAAACAGTATAGAAGGAATAAAGTAGAAAAACAAGACACTTATTACCTCACTTCTTCGTTTGTATATCCTCTAGACACTGTCAATTAATGTTAAGGTATATGTATAGTATGTATACTATACTGTATTTACCGTCAATTTCTGCAAGAATGGAATCAAACTATTTTAGAGGATTCCTCTTTATATCACTACAGAGCACTATATCTTGGATGACTATAAGGGTTTTTTGTAATTAAAAACAAGCTTTCAGATAAACATATGTATGCATATTCACACATATGTAAGTTAATTTGTAGAATAAATTGTAAGAAATTGTTGGATCAAAAGATAAACATTTTAAATTTTGATAAACATTGCCAAATTAACACAGCATGTAAGAGCATATTTTTTTCCTTAACCTTTGCATATACCATGTGTTACTGGGACAATTTTTGCCAATTTATTACACAAACATCATTTATCTGGCAATTAGTACCTGCAAGCAGTGTTCTACATGCAGGGACACAGCCGTTAAAAAAAGAAACCGAAACAGAAAAAAATCCTACCCTTGTGGAACTTACATTTTAGTGAGAGGAGACAATAAATAAATAAACAAAATATTATGGCAGTTGGTGGTAACTGTTTTAAAAACAAATGAGAGAGTGGGGAGTGCTATGTGGTGGTGGGGTGTCTATAAGTTTAAATAGTGTAGTCATAGAAGATCTCACTTTGGAGGTGAAATTAGGCTATGCATAAAGAACATTCCAGGTAGAGTTATGTGAAGCACAAAAGCCTTTTCAAGCAAGAGGCATTGTGGCTGGAATGGAGTGAGCCAAGTGTCAAGTAGAAGATGAGTTTGAAAGAGAATAGGTGACGGGGTCAGCTCACAGGAAGGGTTTTGGTTTACAGTGAATAGGATGGGAAGCCATTAGGTAGTTTGAGCAGAGGAGTGAGGACATTCCGCCGATGCTTTAGAAGGATTTCTTTGGTTCCTGTCTTGAGAATTGACTGTAGGAAGATAAAGGTAGCAGCAGGGAGACGGGATATGAGGCAATGACAGTATTCCTGCTGAGAGTTGATGGTGGCTTCAGTAGGGAGGGGATGGTAGGGAGTTGGTAGTGAGCGGTCAGGTCCTGAAGATATTTTTTAAGGTATTTCCCTCCAGATTAGGTACGGGATATGAGAGAAAAAGAAGAGTCAAAACTGACACCAAGACTTTGGCTGAACAACTGGAAGAATGGAATTGCTATTTACTGAAATAAAAAAGACTGAGAGATCAGGTGTTCGGTTTGGATATGGCAAGTTTTCCCATTAGACATCCAAGTTGAGATGTCAAGTAGACAATTTGGTACGTAAGTCTGGGTTTCATGGGAGAAATTTGGGCTTGGATATAAAGCTGGAAGTCAACAAATGGTATTTAGAGCCATGAGACAGATTGAGTTCCAGGAGATAGAGAAAATAAACAGAAAAGAAGTAGTCAGTGAGTTCAGAGAGAAACTGATAGAATCAAGAGAAGAGATTGTTTTGAAAAGGAGAAAATAAGGTATTATGTCAAATGCTGCTAGTGGGTCACGTAAGATGGGCACTGATAACTGTATTGGATTTAGCAGTGCAAAAGCTCTGCAGTCGTGAAAAGAACAGTTTTGGTGGAGTGTTGTGATTGCAGAGGGTTAAGATAAAATAGGAAGAAACAAATTTAGAGACGTGTAGGCAACATGGCAGTAAAGGGGCCTGAGGTACAGAACTGGGAAGAGTGGGATTTAATCAAGATAAGGGTTTAGCCAGAATAGGGGTTTTGGAGCCAGAGAAGGGTAAGAAAGTTGAGAGTGTATGTGAGAAGTGATTACAATGATAAAGGATTAAACTGGGTATTTCTTCTATTGATGAGGTTGAACATCTTTTTATATGTTTGTTGGCCATTCATATTTGTATGTGTATATAAACTGCATGTTCTTATTGGGTGGTTCATCTTTTTCTTATGGGTGTTTAAGAGTTCTCTGTATAATAAATCAGCCTTTGATCACATGTATTGCAGATATTTTTCACAGTTTGTCATTTGTCATTTGACTTGAATTTTTTTCTATGTACAATTATGGTTTCATGTCATGCATGTAACAGCCTTCCGTATTCTAAGGTTATAAAAGGATTTGCCTGTATTTTCTTCTAGTACTTTTATGGTTTCACTTTTTTTCTAAGTTAAAATCTTTAATTCATGTGGATTTCATTTCAGTGAAAGTCATTAGGTGGGAATATTGGTTTATTTTTCCATAATGATTTTTATTGAATAATCGTCTTTCCTTGCACTGATGTGCGAGACAAATATTTGTTTGGGGATCTATTTCTGGGTTGTATTCAAATCCATTGATTGCCTATCCCTGTAACATTATAACTCTTGTTTCCATTTCTATAGCTTTGAAATACATTTTACTATCTGGCTAGTCTAGGTTCTCCCTCCACCACCACTGCTATTATTTTTCTGAATTTTTCTAAATATTTTATATGTTTATTATCCCAGATAATAATACTAGCAGTATGTATTGAGTACATATGCACAGTACTGTACTGTTTGCGTATACAGTTATTTTCATCATTATGACAGCCATGTTAGGGACATACTATTATTTCCGTCTTAGAGATGAGGAAACCGAGGCATGAGAAGACTAAGTAATGTGCTCAAGGTGGCAAGGCCAGTAAGCGGTGAAGCTGTGACTTGAAGTCAGGCTCCGGAGACTGTGCTCCTACTTCTCTCTGTAAACTTTGGAATCGTTTGATCCAAATCATTCAGAGTTAGAATCCAAAATGTCATGTTCGTATTTAGATCAGAATTACATTGAATTTATAGATAATTTTAGGTGGAATTGACATATTTACGATATGAAATCATTCTGTCCAAAACAAAATTATGTCTTTTCGTGTATTCAAATCTGATTTTATGGCTTTTACATAGAGTGCTAACGTTTTCTTTATATAGGTTCTCCATATTTCGGTTTAAGTGTTTTCCTTTATGCATTGTCCTTTGTGTTGCTATTTTTAGGATTTTTTTCTTCAATTGGGTTTTTAGCTGGTTACTGTTGGTATATTGGAAAGCCATTGGTTTTTTTCTGTTAAATTCATAATTAATCATTTACCAGATTTTCTTACTGCTAGCAGTTTTTTCATTGATTTTTTTCTGAATTGTCCAGAAATGTTATTATTTCACCTGCAAATAATTGTTTTCTCCTTTCCAATATTTATATTTTTCCTTTTATTCTTTTTTAAAATTTGGCTTGTTCTTTTAGAATGTTGTTAACTGATGACAGTAAGCATTTTTATCTTATAAATGCTTCTGATGCATAATTATGTACCATGATACTAACTTTAGTTTTGTTGTTATGAAAAAGTATTTATTCAGCAAGGAATGGGAAATTTTTTTTCTCAAATGCCATTTAGTGTCTATAGATGTCATTGTTTGTTTTTCCTTTACTATGTTAATATACTAAACTCTTATATATTTATTAATGTTAAATAATGTTTGCTTTATTCCTTTCATGTATTAATGGATTTAATATTTTATTTAGGATTTTTGCATCAGTGACACTGAGCTCGTGTGTGTGCATGCATGCTCTTTCTCAGCTTTTAGTTAACTATTATTGTTCTAGCTTCATAGAAGGAATTTAGACTCTTTTCATTGTCCCCTCTCTTTAAAAAGCAATAAAATTATCACTCCTGTAAATATCTTAAGAAATTCATCTGGGAAAACAGTTGGCAATTTTTGGATGGTTAACTACTTGATATCTTCCTATGCTTATTCCATGGCCTGTCTACCTGTGTCTCTTGTATAACTTTCTAAGTTCTATAAAATTATATATATAGTGATACTTATTTACATTTTACTAGAAAGGCTTTTCACCTAACTTTTCAAATTTATTTGCTTAGATTTGTGAAAATATTTACAAAGTAAATGTCTTAAATTCCTTTATAGGTGTAGTTAATTTAACTCCATTTTCATTTTAATACTGAATGTGCCTCTTACTTTTTCTCTAGGATTAAGTAGGCTAGTGACTTATCTCTTATTGGTTCTTTAGAGATTAGGCTTTTGTACTAATTTATCAATTACATGGCTTCTCTACTTTTTGACTCAGTTTCTACTTTTGCATTTTTTAATTTCATCTTCACACTTTTCTTGAGTTTTATCACACTGCCAATATTCCCTAAGTGACAGTTCATATAAATTAAAAAGCATCCTTTTTATAAATGCAGATATTACCTATGAAGCAAATATTAGTTATTGATAATTGAGTGTGAATTATTTTAGTCCAAATACTTTCCTCACACACACAAAAGAACCACCTTTTCTTGGGACCAAATTTATTATGGTTTAATCTGCTGAAGACTTTGATGTTTAACGGTTTCATCTACCTTTTTGTGAGTTTTGCTAGCAGGGGCTGAAATTAGCTCACTGAGGGAATGGGAGTTTTGATGAGGCAGGAAAAGGGGAAGGTAATTGAGGAGGATGCTCTTGGGAGCATGTAGATAGTACCAGTGACGGATGGGAGAAAGACCAGAATAAGAAATGAGAGAGTACCAAAGGCAAATCCTGTGAATCCTCAGTAACTTTTACGTAACGAGACAGGAGAAAGCAAGGACTAAGATTCCGTAAGGATGGCAGCTCTTTCCCTGCCTTTGCCTGTCAGCTTTCATTCTATTAATAGCTTGTATCTGAAGACGTTGGAAACCACCAGTCCTTTTGCAAGAGTAAAGTTCCATTGACTTTCCTTGGAGTTATGTTTTAAATGATGGTTTGAAAATGTAAAAAGTTTATGAAAATTTTACCTGGAGAGGAATTAGAAGAAACTTCCTCCTCAAATTTCTGAATCATTAGAATTTATTAAAATGTAACATGAGATACCCTAAAATCATGATGATGCCTACTTTTAAAGGCATCTAAATTAAAATTAGATAACATACACATTGGATATTACTTATATATTACATTAAATATGTATGTTACATCATATCCTTCATTATACAGTAAAACATATATAGATACTAATTTAATAATTATCAATTATCAATTAGGTCAAAAGCCATATTAACATATATTTACAGTATGTGCAGAGTATAGTATTTATAGACAACTAAATTTCTTCTTTCCTGGAGTAACATTATATACAGAAGTTTTCTCTAACCCTGTGAATTTTCAGATGGCCTCTCCTTTGCATTTTGTGTGCTTATTTACATTGTCTGGTTACGACTGCAGTTTTGTTTTCATTTTCCTGAATTATTGGTAACACTTCAGTATATTGAGTTGCTTATTCATTGAGAAAAGAAAGAAATGTGGCCCCAGTTCAGCAAATAATCCCAGACCTACTTTGTGGAAGACAGTATGGCAGACACTCTCTTCAAGATTGTGTGTGTGTGTGTGTGTGTGTGTGTGTGAGTGAGAGAGAGAGAGAGAGAGAGAGAGAGAGAGGGAGGGAGGGAGGGAGGGAATTATTTTGGTCCCAACTGATGTTGAAGAACAGTGGAAATATTTGTTCAGTGTCTTCACTTTTGTCTTCATATTTTGTAGCATTCTTTCCTAAATTTGTGTTGTTGTCAGCATAGTGATAACGTGTAAAATATTCTACTACATAATATAACTACAGTCCATTGGCTCTGGAGAAGACAAGTCAAAGTGTATGTTTTTCTAGGTATTTCTTAAATTATGACAACATGCTAGTCTGATATATCTGGAACTAGTTGGTAAAAGTAGTCTGTTAACTTTTAGGATCAGTCTTTTCTAAGCTAGATTTTATCTTTCTTTTCTACCATGCACATGAGTGTGTGTTTAGGGGTTTGCTGGGAATGAGTAGGATGAGCTAGTGGCATAAGGTAAGCAGAACCTCCTCTGGAAAGAAAAGCTTTCGCATACCCAAAAATATGTCAAAATACGGCCTTGGTCTGTGGCTTTAATCAACATATGCCCCACAGTTATCGTTGAACAAGAATTGCAGCTCTCAGTCAGTCTGTCCCCTCCTCCTGTCCTACCTCCCTAAGCTTCTATATCTGAGTCAAACCTACAGTAAATGACTATGCTGAGATTCTTTATTTATAAAGCATTTGGATGATCTTGCTCTTTTTCTAATGACTGAAGTTGAGATTGTATTGCTTTGTTTTGAAACTGTATTCATTTAATTTATCTAATTATTTTATTATTGTAAATTACTTAAGAAACAGATGTTTACATGGGACTTCAGTGCAGTTGATATGGTGCTGGATGCAATCAAGTGCTAAAAATAGTATGTGAAAGTCTTTTAAAGGTTTTATTGACTATAATATTACCCCAATAGTATAAAATAAAACACATTATATTAATATGAGATTCTAATGGTTAAAATTCTTTAGTCATTTGAAATGTCTTCAGTAGAAAGCAGTTAAGTATAGAATTCTAGATCCCCAGAATAGGGATAGACTGAAAATTTTAAATTTAAAACTATTTATTGTTAATGCAGCAATTTTCAGTCAGGAGGCTTTGTGCATAGTAAAGTATATAGGCTGTTGAATCTGGCAGACATGAGTTTGACTAAACAACAGCTACATGACTTCAAACAGGTTACTTAGCTACTATATATTTTGTCTGTCAGAGGCAGATATAATAGTACCTACTTCTTAGGAGCTGCTGCAAAGATTCAGTAAGATAATAATAGCAGCAGCAAACACTTCCACAGTTCTTACTGTGTATCGGACATTGATCTATGCACAGTTCATTTTTAAACCATTAGATCCTTACAGCCACCTTATGCAGTGGGTACTGTTATATCTCGCATTAAATATTAGCAAATAATACCAGCAAGAACTACAAAAAGTCAGTGTGTCCTTAACAACATTCTAGTGACAATAAGAATGCATTGAAAATGTTACTATTTTCTGTTGGATTTTAAATTCATATTGTGTATCATGAGTTGTATTTGAAGATTTCAAATACATTATTTTCCTTTATCCTTTATTTCTTAATATTTTATTTTAATTTAAACTCAGAATTAAGAGGTGTTGATCATCTGTGATTGTTAAAAATATACCACTCTTCAGATTAACTATATTTTATTGTACATTTTTTAGCCACAGGTTAAAAAATATAGTGGTATGGAGATCCACAAAACCAAAGGTAGAGTCAGAAACACAAGGAAGTGTGCCTGTTGTCTAAGTTTCAATAATTAATATAAGCAGTTTTCACTGCTTTTTCTGTCAGCCAAATGACTATGAAGCAAGACAGTGAAAAGCTTTGGAGAATAGTCAGTTATTGGTCTTTTTTCATCTTAGCCAATAAAATGTATTGCTTTTTTGGATTTTTCTTGTTTTATGTCACATATCAAAACAAATCACAAGATAGCTATGAAACATATTCAGTTTCTGCATTTGGGATATATAAATTATAATCTTCCATATCACAATGGCAGCAGCTTATACTGGGGGACAGGAAGGAGTTTTGCTGGAGTCCTAGAAAGTGATAGATAGTCTTTAAGAGCACTTTCAGCTGTAGTTGACTCAAGCAGGATAAAACACCTTGTAGCTCTGGTTAAAAAGAACTCAGTAAAGAATATGAAGCATGCAAGCAAGTATTTGAACAATAATGCATATATGTCTTAAAGCCTAATTTTGGGGAAATTTTCAAGCCCCAAATACTCTAAATGTAAATGTGTTAAGTATTTAATCTAGGGTCAACCAAACAACCTACAGCTAACAAAAGTGATAAAGATAATGCTAAGTGACAGTATTATATCATTAAAGGTAAGAATAGCACCAGTATAAAACCATGGCCATCTCAGGATACCAAAGAAGCACTGAAGCCTTTCTTCGCAAAATAGCAGGAATTTCAACTCTCCCTGTATGCAATTCGCCATGCCCAAGCATAGCGAGAGCTTTGGCAATGAGCGAAACCTTACATGATAGCCAGATCTTAATGGAGTATGTAATTGATTAATCCTCAGCAAACACTATGTTCTAATTTTAGCTTATAGTATATAAAGGCCAACTTTAAATGACTTCAACAAGTCATTTAGTAGGTTACTAATAAGGACCCCTTGAAAGTAAAAATGAAAATTAATAGCATTGTGCATCATTTGCCAGTAAGAGTTCCCATTCCAGATGTGTGTGTCTGTTCTCTGTCATTGATATAATGAACAGACCTTCTCGGGTAATACTTACAGAAACAAAAAAATTCTGGAAGGAAATTTATTAGGTCATTAAATATGAAATGTCTGATTTCGAATCAAAAGTGTAGAGTATTATATCTCAAACAAGAAGCAGTATAATCAAAGTATGCGCCTAAACTGTCAACACAGTTTTGCCATCATAACAGTAGCTCGTTTACGCCAGCAGCGAAGAAGCCTGGAGAGTAAGTGGTGATGAAATTGCGAAAGGCGTTTTCCACAGCTTGTTGATAATTGAATATTTTTTACTTGTAAGAAATGGTCCAAAGCCAGGAAGAAGTGGTAGTCAGTTGGTGCAAGGTCTGGTGAATACAGTGGATGACAGAGAGTTTCCGAGTCACCTTATGTAGTTTGAGCAGCACGGCTTTTTGTGACATGTGGTCTTGAAAGAAGATTGGCCTGTCTCTGTTGACCAGTCTCAGCTGCTTAATTGGAAGCATCCTCATCATTTTGTCTGATTGGTTGCAGTAGACATCCACTTCAATGGGTTGACCAGGATTCGTGAAGCTGTAGTGGATAATACCAGTGCTGGACCAGCAGACACCATTACCTTTTTTTTTTTTTTGATGAATATTCAGTTTCGGACTGTGTTTCAGCACTTCATCTTTATCCAACCGTTGTGCCAAACACTTGTGATTGTCAAAAAGAGGCCATTTTTCATCACACGTAACAATACAGTGTAGAAATGGTTAGCCTTTTATGTCGTGACAACAAAGAAAGGCAAGCTTTAAAATGATTTCTCTTCTGATGCTTGTTTAATTTATTCAGTCCCCATCTATCCAGCTTCTTTACCTTGCTGATTTGTTTCAAATGGTCCAACATTGTTGGAATAGTAACGTCAGACCTTGCTGCTAATTAATGCATAGGTTGAGATGGATTCGCTTCCTCTATAGCTTTCAGCTCATCATTATCCACCTTGGTCTCAGGTCGCCCACATGGCTCATTTTCAAGATGAAAATCACCAGAATGGAATTTCTGGAACCAACTGGAATCAACATACTGTGCATTCGTTAGCCACATCCTTCTGAAACACTCTGCTGATATTTTGAGCTGTCTGCACAGCATTGGTGCCACCATGGAACTCATATTCAAAAATAACATAAATTTTTGACTTATCCATAGTTTCACAAAAATTGCTCTAAATAAAATTTGAAAGATAATCACAAGCCAAAAACCATGAGTTTGAAAGAATGAGGATTTACTTTCACAATAAAAATAAAACAAGAAATGTCAAAGTGAAAATATCAGAGATATCAACTGTCAAACAATACTTAAGGAAATCGGACATTTCATACTTAATGACCTAATACCAATATCTACTTAATAAATTTTCCCTGCGACTCAACAGTTCCACCCCTACTAATCTATCTGATAAATGTATTTAAGGAATGGCCAAAATTATACATATTTTTAAGAAAATTTATTGTGACATTGTTGCTTATGCTTACCACTGGAAACAAACTAAATTTTATCAATAGATGGTAGTTTAAATTATGTCTGTGCAATGGAATGTTGTGTAGCCATCCAGAGGAAAACAAGAAAGCTTCCTATCTGCAGATGCTCCTTGACTTAACAATAGGGTTATGTCCCAGTAACGCCATTGTAAATTGAAAATATAACTTCACTATGCTATAAAAAAACTTGTGATAATTTTAAGAACCATGCTACTGTATGAATCAAAAAAAATGAATAGAAAAATAGTATCTAGAAACAAATCCAAGTATATTCAGGAACTTAATAGCATTTTAAGTAAGCAATGAAAGGACAAATTATTCAATAAATAGTTTAGGGACAACTGATTATCCACTTATAAAAAATAATATTATGACCTTACTTCACACTATCCAGAAAAACAAGTTCCAGGTAATGTAGCACCTCTTGTATTACCCTGGATAGAGCTGGAACCCATTCTACTAAGCGAAGTATCCCAAGAATGGAAAAACAAGCACCAGGTGTACTCACCATCAAATTTTTTTAACTGATCAACACTTAAGTGCACATATAGTTGTAACATTCATCAGGTGTCAGGCAGATGGGAGGCGGGGAGAAGGGGATGGGTATATACACACCTAATGGGTACAGTGTGCATCGTCTGGGGGATGGACACGCTTGAAGCTCTGACTTTGGTGGGGCAAGGGCAATATATGTAACCTAAACATTTGTACCCCCATAATATGCTGAAATAAAAAAAATTTAAAAAAATATATATAAGTCGAAAACGTATTTACTACACCTAAGCTACTGAACATTATAGCTCATCCTAGCCTACCTTAAACGTGCTCAGAACACTTACAGTAGCCTACAGTTGGGCAGAATCATCTAACATGAAGCCTGTTTTATTATAAAGTATTGAATATCTCGTGTAATTTACTGTACTGTACTGAAAGTGAAAAACAAAATGGTTTTGCACCATTGTTGTAAAAAAATCATAAGGCAAACCATTGTAAGTCAGGGACCGTACAGACAGAAAGATTTCCAAGACATGTTATGAAGTGGCAAAAAACTAAATGGCAAAGTAATATAATGTGATCCCATATGTGTGTTTTAAATATACATATACACATTTATATATAGGTGATGCAAGATTTATATTAAATATAAGATATATATAAGTGTATATAAGGTAAGGTTTGTATTACAATTAAATAAGATATGATAATAATAAGATGATGATTAGTATCATGCCTGCTTGGTGCATGGAAATAATTAGTAAATTTTGCTATGATTTTTACCCTTACGGAATGGATCAAGGAAGGAAAAATAAGGGTGCTTTTACCTATTTTACATGTTTTGTATTGTTTAAATTTAACATGTATTACTTTTATAATAAAATGAGAGAAAACCATTTGCTCATGGGAGAAGTTCTGGAAAAACATATTGACACTAATATATTAATGATACAACGAAACTTGATATTTTTCTTCTGACACAAGATAATAAAGAGCTCCTATTATGAGCACAGTGTTAACTCTGGTTCTCTTTTGGACAAAGGGATTTTCCCAAAGTCTATAAAAGCAGTTTCAGAGGTTTTGGTTATTTGTTCTCACCTTTAAATATCTACCCATACTTTGGATTTTATTTCTTCCTCCATGTTCTCAAGGGTATGTGTGTGTGTGCATGTGTATTTACATGGGGAGGGGATATGTATGCATATAATTTAAGCATTCAGGTGATTATCTTTCAAGAATGGTTGGAAAACTTAAGGAAGCAATGGGAAGAATAGCCGGTAGTAATTATGGCTTAGTTATGTAAACAAAGCAAAACTGCCTTTATCTCCCTTCCTCTCAATCTTAGCACGTAAGAATCATCCTGCAAATAGTTGAAAAGAGGTATTCCAGTGACCATACCCAACGATGTACTAAATATTTATTCTGTTAGAGTGGTTATTATAAGGACTCTGAAGGAAAATATTGATTATACTAGATTATTTGATTTAGAGAATTTTATTCTCAGCTATTACTCATGGTGCTATGAACTATAGAACTCATTCAGAATAATTACATATCTTTAAAATGCTGACGTTAAATTTTATTGAAATTCATTAAAAATTATGGGAAGGGAGCCCATTTGAAAACTTACGAATGTCAATTATATTTTTCAGAATGACAAACTTAATAACATTACTTAAATGATGCCTTAATTACATAGAAATTTGACTACACTGGTTGGTTCTTTCTAAAGTGAATATAGGATTAATTTGAAATACATGGGCCTATTTGACAACTTGAAAAATACTTTCCTTCTGGTAAATTTGATGATGTAATGCTATTTTATTAGGAAAGATGGTCTCTTTTCTTAAATTGTAATGCTTTACAGATTTAAAACCCTTATTGTATATAAGCAGTATTGTATACAATAAGCTCATTGTGGTTGGAGAGGATGTTTAATATAGTGTTTAAGAGTATAAACACTATACTCTTAAACGGAATGAGAACGTTGGGGTTCAGATCCTGGCCCTGCCACTTCCGAGCTTTGGCATGTTGGACAATTTACCCTGTCTCTGCGTTGGTTTCCACATCTATAAAACAAGGATATAAGTAGTAGGTGGTAGAACTCTAATTCATAGAGTTGTTATAAGATTGTTCTAAGAATTTAATGAGTTAGTATTTATAAAGCACTTATACATATAGTAAGTGTTCAGTAAGTGTGGCTACTGTTATTTGTCATTTGGTCATCTAGTATTTATGTTCTGTGTGTGTTGTCAAATAAATTAGTTGCTTACATTTTATGCTGTAAAAGAAAACATTGAATTGCAATCTGTTTTAAGTATCTTTTTTACTTTTATTTTTGAGGTATAAAAACTGATTTTTACACTAGTTGGTTTTGAATATTCATTTCTTGTTTGTATTACAGTTACAAATTATAATACTGTGGTAGAAACAAATTCAGATTCAGATGATGAAGACAAACTCCATATTGTGGAAGAAGAAAGTGTTACAGATGCAGCTGATTGTGAAGGTGGTGTGCCAGAAGATGACCTGCCAACAGACCAAACAGTGTTACCAGGGAGCAGCGAAAGAGAAGGAAATGCTAAGAACTGCTGGGAGGATGATGGTAAGTCTAATTTTTTAATAATATTATATTTTCTGGATTCTTTCTTAAAAAATATATTAGCTGAAAAGATAAATTGCATGAAAAGTTTGAAATTAACAGTGAATTTGTCTATTAATAAATATTAGGTGTCCTAATTATTAAAAAGTAGATTTTGAAGCAGAATAATAAAGTTACTTTGACCATTTTTATAATGCGTGTAGTATATTCAATTTTAGTAGATTTTACTAACTAGCCTGTCTTGCCAGGTTAAGCACCAGTGGTATAAAAATAGGATATGGAAGTCGCAGGTATTATGAATTAGAGGGGTTGGGGATCAAGAACAAGGCCATCAGCAAAGGCAAAGAGCTGCATGCAAGAGCTCAAATCCAAAGCCAGACATAGGAGAAGACCCAGCAAGAGTTCAAGTTCAAGGAGGTCCTCTAGACAGAATATCAAAACTAAGGCTAGGAAATCTGAGATAATGGGTTAGGTAATGCAACTCAGAGAATCTTGATAATGAAATGTGGAAATTTGGATAAAAGTCCAAATAATAGGCACAGGATAGCATAAGTTAAAATTTCCACAATATGACAGATCTTACAGTTAACAAGGGACTTTTAAAATCATGTAATTAGCCATCTCATTTTATAGTGTTGTTCATTTGTCCATTCAGCAAGCTCTGAAGAAATGAGCTGCAAATGTGAGTAAGGTTGTCTCTGTATGAACAGTGTTTATAGCTTAATGGGGGATAGAGATAAATAAGTCACAAATACATGACAGTTTGATTTAAGTATAAATTTAAAATTATATGGCAGCATCAAGGGGAAACATCCAAAGCAGAGGGAGAAGGAGACATCCTAAAATAATTTCTGAGTGAAAGTGTTGATGTTGAGTTCTAAAAGACCAATTGAGGTTAATAAGGCAAAGAAGAGGGAATATAAGGTGCTTCAAGCAGGAGAGGCAACATGCATGAGGCCACAGAAGCTTGAGCAAACAGCGTTTGCAAAAAATGAGACCAAAGAAGTAAATGAGGGAAAGAATATGAAGTGCTTTGTGTACTAAGTCAAGGGACTTGGACTTTATTCTGCAAGCTATGAGAACATCATTGATATGTAATTTATAAATAAATCTGGTGCAATAAGGAAAAAGAATTTTGGAGGGAAGTAGTCTGAAGTAGTACCTTCAGTAAGGAGGCTGTAATAATCAGGCAGTGGTAAAGGTTTTTGAACTGAAGTAGTGGCCCATGGGATGTGAAAAGAAGGGAAATAATTTGAAAGAAGTGTAGGAGATAGAATATATAAGATTTGTTAATTCTGATGGAAGGTAACAGAAGGAAGGACTTCTGGTTTCTAGAAAGTAGGACTCAGAGAAGTTGACTGGCTTATTTATCATAACACTGGTTGATGGTAAGGATATTAACCTATTAAACTTCAATACTGAGCTCAAAAATTTTTGGAGCAAAGCTTTCATGTGTATTTCTTACCCATGGGCTGAATTGATCCATCCATGTAGTTAATCCAGAGTCTTACTGTGGAAGCAAGAAGGAAATGATCTATCTGGAAAAGGGGAAGATATGGAGAATGATATAGATGAAGGAAGAAAGAAAGATGAAAAAAATCAATGAAGAGGTTCTGTTTCTGAAAATATGTTGGGGTAGATTATTTGGACTAACCCGTTCACTGAAAACAACTATTGGTGCTATATTAAAAAGAAAACCAAAAAACTTAACAGTTTTAAATAGCTAAGTAGATAGTAAGACAAAATCAAAGTGAAGACAAACCCATAAAAGTATAAAGAACAGAGATCTTTCACCTCCTTGGTTAAACGTATTCCTAGGTATTTTATTTTCTTTGTTGCCATTGTGAAAGGTATTGAGTCTTTGATTTGATTCTCAGCTTGACTTTTGTTGGTGTATAGGAATGCTACTGATTGGTGTACATTGATTTTGTAACTTGAGACTTTGCTGAATTTATTTATCAATTCCTGGAATCTCTTGGTGGAACTTTGGGGTTTTCTAGATACAAGATCATATCAGCAGCAAAGAGCAGTAGTTTGACCTCCTTTTTCCCCATTTGGTTACCCTTAATTTCCTTCTCTTGCCTGATTGCTTTGGCTAGGACTTTCAGCACTAGGTTGAACAGAAGTGGTGACAATGGGCATCCTTGTCTTGTTCCAGTTCTGAATGGAAATGCTTTCAACTTTTCCCCATTCAGTACGATGTTGGCTGTGGCAACTACGAATCACTGAGGAAGGAAATTGCAGATGATGTGAACAAAGTTGGTTGAATAAGAGATTTTAGCCCTCATTGCCCCACAGAATCACCAATTTTAGGAACCACTCACAGACAAAAATGCCTCTGTGGGAGCCCCAGAGTCTTGCTGAGGGGTTCTAGAACCCTCATGGAGTAAAAAGTGCATTGGGAATAGATGCATTAAAGAGGGTACAAAGAGCAGTTTCACTGCTAAATGAAACTGTCATCCTTCCCCAAAGGTGACATGGCTCAGTGCCAAGAGAGGCCCCTTGGCCAGAAATTTCTCCCATGGGGAAAAGTGAGAGTAAACTGAGTACCTTTGTGGAACACTTCCCAGGAGGCTCACATTTATTTGTCTTGTGCCACCTAGAACACAGAGGGGATCAACATGGCTGAGTCATCTGGGTGCAGCTAGGAGCAGGGAGAAGAGGAAAGAGCACATGGCAACCAGTGCATCCTTCTCAGTAGTCAGCTGTAGATCCTGCTCTCTGGACTGAGGACTTCACTAAGAGACCCACCAATGGATCTCACAGAACAATTCATCTGCAGACCTCCCAGTTAGCCAACACTTTCCCCAGCACCTTATGCACTGCCCATGGACAGTGCTCCATGTGTTCCAGTACATGTCCCACTCCAGATTCTGCAGACACCACGTGGATCTAAGCAGTAGGAGTGGATCTTAGCAGCTGATCAAATCTGTTGATTTGGGAGAAGGCCCACAACCCTGAACACCTCAAAACACTTCCCTAGGGAAGATAAGTGGGAGGCTCTTAGCACCAGGCCTGGTTTTGTGTGATCAAGAGAGTACATAATCCTAAGACTTGCTTCCTAAGAGGAAGCAAGAGTAGAGCTGGCACATCCATACCAAAGGTATAAGAAACCTCCAGAATCTCTAGTTAGGCTCCCTGGCAAAGGTCTTTGCTATGGTTTGAATGTTGTGTCTCTTCCAAAATTCTCATGTTGAAGCTTAACCCCCAATGATGTATTAAGAGGTGGGGCGTTTAGAAGGTGATTAGGTCATAAGGTCTCCACCCATATTAATAAGATTAGAACATTCATAAAAAGGCCCAAGGGAACTAGCTAATATTTTTTGCCTATTGTCCCTTCCAACATGTGAGGACACAGTAGGAAGCAGCAACAAGGCACCATCTTGCACATAAAAACTGGGCCCTCACCAGACACCGAACCTGCTAGGGCCTTGATCTTGGACTTCTCAGCCTCCAGAACTGTGAGAAATAAATTTCTTTTCTTTATAAATTACCCAGTCTCAGGTATTTTTTTATAGCAGGAGGAACAGACTAACATAGGCTTTCTCCCCAAAGCTAGTCAGCAAAGACTGGGGAAGTGACTGTTTCTTTAAATGCGAAAAAAGCAATGCAAGTAACATAATGAGTCAGGAAAATATGACACCATCAAAGAAACAAAATAAAGCTAGTTGCAGACCCCAAAGAAATGGAGATCTATGATGAATTACCAGGTAAAAAATTCATAATAGTCATCTTAAAGAAGTTTAGTGAGCTACAAGAGAACATAGACAAGTAAACAAAATCAGGAAAACAATAGATGAAGAAAATTAGAATTTCAACAAAGATGTGGAAGCTGTAGAAATGAACCAAATAGAAATTCTAGAGCTGAAGATGTCTGAACTGAAAAATTCAATAGAGAGCTTCAACAGCACAGTTGCCAAACATAAGAAAGGATCAGCGAACTCAAAGATGAATCATTTGAAATTATCCACTCAGAGTAACAAAAAAAAAAGAAAGAAAATGAGTGAAGAAAGCCTATGGAATTTATGGGACATCATCAGGTGAAGCAATATACACCTTATAGAAGTCTCGGAGCAGAGAAATAGAAAGCTTATTTAGTAAATAATGATACAAAAATTCCCAAATCTGGAGAGGGAAGTGAACGTCCCGATCTGTAAAGATCAAAGAATCCCAGTGGGTTAAGTGTAATGAGGTCTTCACTGAGACACATTACAATTAAATTGTCAAAAGTCAAAGACAGAATTTTGAAAGTAGCAGAAGAAAAGTGACTCATCACAAACAAGGGAAGCTGCATAAGACTAGAAGCGTATTTCTGAGCAGAAATCTTTCAGGCAAAGAGAGCATGGGATGATATATTCAAAGTAATGAAAGAAAAACACTTTCAGCCAAGCGTATTAGACCCAGGAAAACTGTCCTTCAGAAATGAAGAAGAGAAAGACTTTCCCAGACAAACAAAAGCTGAAGGATTTCATCACCATTAGACTTGCTTTATAAGAAAAGCTAACGGGAGTTTTCCAGGTTGAAACAAATGGACACTGATTAGCAATATGAAAACATATGAAGGTATAAAACTCACTGGTAAGAGTAAATATATCTTTAAATTCAGAATACTGAGATATTTAATGGTGGTACATAAATCACTTTTTACTCTATTATAAAAATTAAAATAAAAGTACTAAAAATATAGGTACAATAATTTTTAATGGATACATAGTGTACAAAGATGTAAATTGTGGTATCAATAACAAAATGTGGGAGGGTAGAAGTAAAAGTGTAGAGTTTTTGTATATGATGGAAACTAAGTCCTTATCAGATTAATATAGACTGTTATTACCATGAAAAGGTTTGTATAAAACTCATGGTAATTAAAGGAAAAAACCTATAGTAAATTCACAAAAGAGAGAAAGGAATCAAACATGCCATTAGAAAAAAAAATCAAATCTCAAAGACAGCAAGAGAAGAAGAAAGGAACAAAGACACTATAAAACAGAAAACAATTAAAAAATGGCGATAGTAAGTCCTTTCCTATCAATAATTACTTTAAATGGATTAAACTCTCTAATCAAAAGACATAGAGCTACTAACTGCATTTTTTAAAAAAAGATCCAACTATAAGTTTCCTGCAAGAGACTCATTTTATCTTTGAGGATGCATACATAGGATGAAAGATAAAGAATGGGGAAAGATATTCCATGCAAATAGTAACCAAAAGAGAGAGCAGGGGTAGCTATACTTACATCAGACAAAATGGACTTGAAGTAAAAAGCTGTCACAAGAGGCAAAGAAGATATTCATATTACGATAAAATGATCAATTTATGAAGGGGATATAACAATTGTAAATACATATTCAACCAATGTTGGAGTACTAAATATATAAAGCAAATATTAGTAGACCTGAAAGGAGAAATAGATAACAATACAGTAATCATAGGGGACTTCAGTGCTCTGTGTACAACAATGGATAGATCATCCAGACAGAAAATCAATGATGAAACAGTGGACTTGAACAATACTAGACAAAATTGACCTAATATACAGAACATTCCATTCAACAGTAGCAGAATATACACATTCTTTTCAAGCACACATGTAACATTTTCCAGGATAGATCATATGTTAGAACACAAAATAAGTGGGGTTTTTGGCTTTTTATTATTCTTATATGATCTTTTTCTGTCATATATCCAACATAGGAAAATCTACAGAGACAAAAAGCATTTTAAAGGTTACTAGGGGATGGGAAGAGGTGAGAACGAGGAGTGATTACTTAACAGGTACAAAATGTTTTGTGGGTGGTGAAAAAGTTTTGAAACTACAGAGAACTGGTAATTATACAACATTATGAAAACACTAAATGCCACTGAATATTACACTTAAGTTTTGACAAATTTAAGATTAAAATCATATCAGGTATCTTCTCTTGACACCAATGGTATGAAACCAGAAATCATAACAGGGAAAAAATTGGAAAATTCACAGATAATTGGAAATTAAGCAACACATGCCTGAACAACCCATAAATGAAAGAAGAAATCAAAAGGGAAATAAAAAAATGTCTTACTACAAACAAAAATGGAAATATAACGTATTAAAACTTATGGAATGCAGCAAAGCAGTTAAAAGAGAGAATTTTGTAGCAATAAGTGACTACATTGATAATAGAGATCTCAAACAACTTCACATTACATCTCAAGAAATTAGGAAAACAAGAACAAAGTAAGTCCAAAGTTAACAGAAGAAAGGAAATAGTAGAGATTAGGGCACAAATAAATGAAATGCAGACTGAAAAAACAATATAAAAGATCACCAAAGCTAAGAGTTTTTTGAAAAGATAAAATTGACAACCCTTTAGCTAGACTAACTAAGAAAAAGAAAGAAGACTCAAATAAATGAAATTATAAATGAAAAAAGAGGTATTACAACTGATACCAGAGAAATAAACAGAGGATCATAAGAGACTACTATGAACAGTTATATACCGACACATTGAATAACTCAGAAGAAATGAATAAATGCCTAGAACCGTACAACCCAGCAAGACTATAGCATGAAGAAATAGAAAACATGAACAGAATAACAAGAAGATTGAATCAGTAATTAGAAATCTCCCAACAAAGAAAATCCAAGACAAGACGACTTCACTGGTGAATTCTGCCAAACATTTAAAGAAAAAATTAATGGCATTTTTTCTTAAACTCTTCCAAAAAATTGAAGATGAGGGAAAACTTTCAAACTCATTCTACAAGACCAGCATTGTTGTAATACCAAATCCACACAAGGATAACACAAGAAAAGAAAAATATAAGCCAATATTCCTGGTAAAGATAGATGCAAGAATCCTCAACAGAATATTAGCAAACAGGACGTTAAAAATCTCATACACTATGATCAACTGGGATTTATCCTTAGGATGCAAGAATAGTTTAACAAATGCAGATGAAAACTGTGATAAAACATGTTAACAGAATACAGGATAAAACTATACAATCATCTTATTAGATGTAGAAAAAACATTTGACAAAATTCAATATCCTTTCATGATAAAGACTCCCAACAAATAAGGTATAAAAGGAGTGTACCCCAACATAATAAAGGCAATGTATTATAAGCCCACAGCTAACATCATACTCAACAGGAAAAAGCTGTAATAGAAGCTTTCCCTCTAAGATGAGGAAAAAGACAAGGATGCCTAATTTTACCACTTCTATTCAACATAGTACTAGAAGTCCTAGTCATGGCAATTAGGCAAGAAAAATAAATAAAGGACATCCAAATCAAAAGAAAGAAGTTAAATTTATCCCTGTTTTCATGTGCTTGTTCTTGTGTATAGAAAAACCCTTAAAACCACCAGAAAACTCTTAGAACTAATAAACTCAGTAATACCGTAGTAATTCAAATTCAGCATACACAAATCAGTTTTATTTTTATACATTCACAAGGAACTATCTAAAAAGTAATTAAGAAAACAATCCTATTTGCAATAACATCAAAAAGATTAAAATACTTAGGTATAAATTTAATCAAGGAGATGAAAGATCTGTACACTGAAATCTATAAAATATTGATGAAAGGAATTAGACACAAATAAAAAGAATGATATCCCATGTTCATGAGCTGGAAGAATTAATATTGTTAAAATGTCCATACTACCCGAAATGATCTACAGATTCAGTGCAATCCTTATCATAATTTCAAAGGCATTTTTCACAGAATTAGAAAATATAGCCTAAAATTCATATAGAACCACAAAAGACCCCAAATAGCCAAAGCAATCTTGAGCAAGAAGAACAAAGATGGAAGCATCAGACTTTCTAATTTTAAATTATATTACAAAGCTATAGTAATCAAAACAGTTACAGTATTGACATAAAAACAGATACATAGATCAATGAAATAGAATGGATAACCCAGAAATAAACCTACACACACAGCTAATTTTCATCAGAGGTGCCAAGAATATACAATGGGAAGAGGATAGTCTCATGAATAAATGTTGTTAGAAAAATTGGATATCAACATGTAAAAGAATGAAATTTTGGACCCTTATCTTACATCATATACAAAAATCAATTAAAATGGATGAAAACTTAAACATAAGACCTGAAACCATAAAACTCCTAGAAGAAAACATAAGGAACAGGCTCCTGACATTGGTCTATACAATGATTTTTTGGATATGACAGGCAAAAAAAGCAAAAGTAAAAAAGTGGGATTACACCAAACTAAAAAGCTTCTTCACAACAGAGGGAACAACAAAATGGAAAGCAACATACAGAATGCAAGAAAATATTTGCAAACCATCTATCTGATAAGAGATTAATATTGATAATATACTAGGAACTCAAACAACTGAATAGCAAAAAAAAAATGTAAAAACCAAATAACTTAATTAAAAAATGGATAAGGGCCTAAATAGACATTTCTTAGAAGACATACACATAGCCAACAGGCATATAAAAAGGTGCACAACATCACTAATTATTAGGGAAGTGTAAATCAAAACCCTGAGATACCACCTCACACCTGTTAGTATGGCTATGATTAAAAATACCAAAGATAACCAGTGTTGGCAAGGATGTGGAGAAAAGAGAACCCTTGTACACTGTTGGTGGGAATGTAAGTTAGTATAGCCATTATGGAAAATACTATGGAGGTTCCTCAAAAAATTAAAAATAGATCTGTCATATGATCCAGAAATCTTACTTCTGGGTATACATCCAAAGGAATTAAAATCGGGCTTTCAAAGAGATATTTGCACTCCCGTGTTCATTGCATTCACAAGAGCCAAGATATGGAAACAACCTAAATGTCCATCAGTGAATAAATGGATATAAAAATTGCTGTATGTACATACAAGGGAATATTACTCCTTCTTTAAAAAAGAAGGAAATCCTGCCTTGTGTGGACAACACAAATGGACCTGGAGGGCATTACGTTAAGTGAAGTAAGCCGACCACAGAAGGACAAATAGTGTATGATCTCATATGTAGAATTTTAAACAGTCAAATTCCTAGAGGCAGAGAGTAGAATGGTGGTTGCCAGAGGATAAAATCATGCAGAACATGGTCCTTAAACATAATACAATTAAGCTAGAAATAATACTAAGATAAATAGAAAATTCTGTTTGAAAATTTTAAGAAAGATACTTTTGAATGTGTGTTACTGGGTCAATGAAAAAATTATAATGAAAATGAGGAAATATTTTGAACTGAATGATAATGAAAATATTACATATCAGAATTTGTAGGAACTGATTAAAGCAGTTAAGTAAATAATGGAAATAGAAAATAAACCTATAGTACAAAGGTCAATATAGGCAAAATTCTATTTTTTGAATACTATTAACAAAACTTTGACACGATTTATCAAAAAAATAGAGAAGATGATAAATAACCAAAATCAGGAATGAAAAAAGAGGACATAACTACAGATACTACAGACATTGACAAGATAATAGGGGATATTGTGAACAAGTTTATGCCAGTAAGTTTGAAAATATGAACAAACTATTAGAATTTCTTAACCAGGACTGGCTCAAGAAGAATTGGAAAACATTAATAGTCCTATAACATCTAAAGAGATTGAATTAATGGTCAAAAATATTCCCACAAAGAGATGGTGAAGATACAGAACTGAAACTCTGAGACATTGCTCATAGAATTGCAAATTGTGCAGACACTCTGGAAAACACTTTGGCAGTTTCTTATAAAGTTAAGTAAATACTTATCATATAACCCAGCAATCACACTGAGTATTTTCCCTAGAGAAATAAAAACTTAGGTTTACACAAAAACGTGAATGTCTGTGTTTACAGCAGCTCTTTCCATAATTGCTCCAAACTGGAAACAATCCTGTTTTAAGTCAGCGTTCTCCAGAGTCAGAATGAATGAAATATCTATCTCTGTATTGATAGATACAAATATATGAGAGGGAATTTATTAGAGAAATTGGCTCACGTGATAATAGAGGCTAAGAAGCCACACAATAGGCTGTTTTTCAGCTGTAGAGCCCAGGAAGCTGGAAGCATGGCCAAGTCCAAAGGCCTCAGAACCGGGGAAGCCCATGGTGTAAATCTCAGTCTGAGGCCAAAGGCTGGAGAACTCAAGGTGGGAGGGAAGTTGGGGGAGGTAGTGGTGAGAAAAACCACTGGTGCAAGTCCCAGAATCAAAAGACTAGACAACCTGGAGTTCTGATGTTCAAGGTCAGGAGAAGAAGAATGTCCCAGCTCCAGGAGAGAGAGAGAGTGACTATTCCTTTCCTCTGCCTTTTTGTACTGTCTGGGCCTCCAGCCAATTCAATGGTGCCCACCCACATTGAGGGTTGATTTTCCCCACTCAATCTACTAACTTATACCAATCTCCTGAGGAAACACCCTCATAGACACACCCGTAAATAATGCTTTATCAGCTAAGTATCCCTTAATCCACTCAAGTTGACACCTAAAATTAACCTTTACAGACTCATCCGTCCCTCAATAGGTGAAAGTATAAGGAAACTATAGTACATCCCTAAATGCAAAACTACTCAGCAATAAAAATAAACAAACTGTTGACACAAGCAACAACTTGGATAAATCTTAAAGGCATTATGCTGAGTGCAGAAAGCCAGTCTCAAAAGGTTACATACTGTAATGATTCCATTTATATGACGTTTTCAAAAAGACAAAACTATTTTGATGGATAACGAATGATTGGTTGCCAGGATTTAGGTGGATGAAGAGACCATGACTGTAAAGGGATAGCATGACGGAGTTTTGGGTGATGATGAAACCATTCTGTATTCTGATTGGGGTGGTGGCTACATGAATCTACACGTGTCAAAACTGATAGAATTTTACAGCAAAAGAAATAACGGTATTTTCTGTATAATAATTGGTGTGTATGTATTTTTTTCCTACATAGAAAACTCCAGCCCAGAGAGCATCCCTAGTTAAGTTCTACTAAACATTTCAAGGAAATAATAATTCTAGTTTTAGACAACTCTTCTAAAATCTACTATAAGAGGGACAATTCCCCAACTATTTAAATGAGATTACTATAACCTTTATACCAAATCAAGAGTAGGAAAGGAAAATTACAGACTAAATCAGAACAGAGACAGAAATCCCTAACAAAATATCAGCTATACTATTCATATATATATATATATATATGCATATGAATGTGTATGGAATGCAAGGTCAAAATAACATTTAAGCTCATTTTAAATGACATTATAACAAACAGACTTAAGAACAATCAAATATTCATCTAAACAAACACATAAAAATGTTTAGTAAAATTCAGTACCTATGAATGGGTAACATAAAAGCTAACAAATGAGGAGTGGTGGATACTTCCTTAATCTAACAAAGTATGTTCATGTAAAATCTGTCACATCATACTTAATGATAAAATGTTACTTTTTCTTTGTGATCAGAAGCAAAGCAAGGATTTCTGTTATCACTTTTACCGGCCTTGTATTGGATGTGCTACCTAGTGCAATAAGACAAGAAAATAAATCAATACAGGTAGGGATTAGAAAGAAAAAAACAAAACTGTCATTATTTAGAGATGATACACTTACACATGTACAAAAAAGAATCTGCAGATAAATTGTTAGAACTAATCGGAGAATTTGATAAGTTTGCTAGGTAGAAAACAATATACTGAATTTAAAGTCATCCCTGTATATCAGTAAGAGTTATAAAAGTATGTGCATGACCACATGAAAAATTATAAACTTTTATTAGAGGTGTTAGAGTATACCTTAGTGAGTGGAGAAATATATTACATTCATGGATGTAATATATACATTCACACATTCAGCAGGTTTCTTTTTAAGCTAACCTTCAGACTTGATTTGAATTTCACTAGTTTTTCCATTGATGTTCTCTTGTTGTTCCAGGATCCAGTCCCAGGTACCACCAGTGTATTTAGTTGTTATGTCTCCTTAGTCTTCTCTGGTCTGTGGCAGTTTCTCAGTCTTTCCTTGTTGTTCATGACCTTGACAGTATTGAGCACTGGGCAGGTATTTTGTAGAACATTCCTCAATTTGGGTTTGTCTGGTGATTTTCTCATGATCAGACCGAGGGTGTGGGATTTCTGGAAAGAATAACACCATGGTCACGTGCTCTGCTTGTCACTTCATATGAGGTGACATGACATAAATGTGATTTTTAACCTGGCATGTGAGGGACAGCCAGGAGGCTTGTGGGTAGAGTGAGGAAGGGAGAGATTCCTAGGAAAGAATCACACAAGGTAGTGGAATGCCAGAACATTTAAAGATCTTACCAGCTATTGGAAGTACTGTCACTTTTATTGAAATGAGGAGACATTAGAAAGATTTGAATAGGGTAATGGTGTAACTTGATTTTCAATTTAGAGGGATCACTGGCTGGTCCATTGAGAATAAACTATAGAGGGCAAGGATTTGAACAGTAAGACTTCTAAGGAGGCTATTACTACAATCTAGGATGGTGGCTTGAATCAGGACAGTAGCAGTAGAGACAGTGAGAAGATAGGGTCAGTAAGATTTGTTAATTAGATCTGGATTGTGACGGAAAGGAATTTAAGATGATTCCACAGTTTCATTGAATGGTTAGGTTTGGAGGGTGTCTAATTATAAGATGTTCATTACTCTTAAGTTTGTTACTTCTTAAGTTAGAATCAGTCTCACTTGTATCTGTTTTTTATTCCGACTCTGTCATTCATCATGTTCATTTCCTTCCTGTCATCCAGAAATGTGATGAGTAAGGCCAAGGACAGAGTGAGACCTTGTCTCAAAAAAAAAAAAAAACAACTCTGAAAGGTGGAGAGAAAGCAGCAGACAAGCTAGGGATCTCGGAAGCCAAGTAATAGCATGGCAGTGAATTCCCTGGATTTTCTTTTAGCTTACATATCCCTCATAGATCAGTTGGGTGCTAGAAAAGTCAACAGCCTGAAAACCTCAACAGGTGCAGACATATACACAAAAAGCCCCAAGAAAAGCCTGCTCTTTGTAGCCAGAGGTCCAGGAAACCTCATAAGACAAAACTTTTAAACAATAACTGCTTGACTGCAGCTGAATAGCACAGTGAAACTGCAGCCTCACCCCATCCCTACCAGCAAAGGCGGAGTGGGGAGCCTCAGACTTCTACCCTCACTGAAGTGCAGCACCCAACTCCCTCCACCACTACCACCACAGTGGCATCAGTCAACACCAGTTAGGGAGCTGGGACTTCTGTCCCCACCAGGCAGTCACAGGAGCCTCCCCTTCCTTCCTCAGGATCAATGGAGACCACGTGGGAAGCCTTGACTTCCATTCTATCCCCACCTAGTGGGAAATCCCTCCCCCTGCCTGCAGAGGTGGTATCAGAGGAAGCCTAGTTGTGGAGAGTTTCCAGGCTTGCACCTCTACACAGAGATAACAAGGGCACACCCCTCACCTGAGTGTTAGTGGAAGCCACTTGGGAAGCAGTAATGAGGCACCCATGCCCCTCTGAGCCAGAGTGATATCAGCAGCGGCCTAGAGTGGAGCCTGAACTACCCCTCTGCTGAGCAGTAGGAGCAGGCCCTCTCCCTAGACAGGGAACTGGAAGCTGAGAGAGGAGTCTAGACTTCCACCCCCACTTGCTATTAATGGGAGGACACCTTCCTTCTCCACCAGAGTGGTGTCAGAGGAGGCCTGCCAAAACAGAAGATTAAATAGGACCCGGCATCTCTGTCTCCTTAAATAATAACTAAAATGACCACGTTTCATTCAAAAATTACTCATCATACCAAAAACCAGGATATTTCAATATGAATTAGAAAAGACCATCAACAGACTCCAACACTGAAGTGACGCAGATGTTAGAATTATTTGACAAGGGTTTTAAAGCAGCCATGCTAAAATGCTTCCACAAGCAATTAAGAGATACTTGAAACCCAAAAAATAGAAAGTCTCAGCAAAAAAATACAAAATATAAAGAAGCACCAAATGAAAATTTTAGAACTGCAAAGTAAAATAACTAAAATAAAAATAGATGAGCTCAGTAACAGAATGGAAGAAAAGAGGGAAGAATTAGTGAAGTTGGAGGTAGAACAATAGAATTTATCCAGTCTGAACAATAGAGAGAAAACATACTGGGGAAAAAAGAGCAGAGTCTCAGCATCCTGTTTGGATCTAATATTTATGTCACTGGAGTTCAGGAAGGAAAGAAGAAAGAAGGTTGGGCTAAAAGAAGATTCAAAGACGATTGGGCTAAATGAATATTCAAATAAATGACTGAAAATCTCCAAAATTTGGCAAAAGACATAAACGTACACCTCAACAAGATAAACACAAAGAAATCCATGCCAAGACACATCATAGGCAAACTTAGGAAAACGAAAGACAAAGAAAAAATCTTGGAAGCACAGAGAGAGAAATGATACCTTTACCTAGGGGGGAAAAGCAGTTTGAATGACAGTTTCTCATAAGCAACTATGGAGGCCTACAGGAAGCAGCACATTTTTAAAATGCTGAAAGAATTGTCAGCCTGGAATTCTATATCTTAGTAAAATATCCTTCAAGAATGAAGAAATTAGGACATTTTCAGGTGAAGAAACACTAAGAATGTGTCACCAGCAAACCTACCCTAGGTAAAAGCAGCTCTCTAAACAGAAAGGAAATAAGAGAGAAATGTTGGAACAATAGGAAGGAAGGAAGAACAATAGATAGAATAAAAATATGCGGTATATACAACAAAATTTCCTTCTCCTATAGAGTTTCCTCAATTATGTATGATGATTGAAGCAAAAAACATAAATATGGGTAGATAAAATTAATAAAACCAGAAGAAAAATCATCCATTTGAAGATAAATTTTTTCATTTCTGTCATACACCAACTATATTTCTAAACCTGCATAAAGTATAAATGCTAGGCTATATTTCACCTAACTTAAAAAAAATTAAAGGTTTATGTATATTACACTATGTTTACAAAAACATTACCTGGCCAACAGAAAAATTAATAAATACAAAATTGTGTTCCTTTGATAAACAAGTTTGACCAATGTCAGTATCAGCCATTGAAAGCCACAAAACAAGACAATTCTGCCATTCTACAAGTTAAAAAGTATCCTTCTCCATTACCAGAGTTCAAAATATTGTCATGAAAAAATACACAGCAAATTTGGAGCACTGCCCAGTGGTGCAAGGCAACAAGAACTTCTGAATACGAATTTAAAATCCTCAGCTCATTTTGATTCATAAATATAAAGGTTAGTCAATCATAATAATTCATTTAGTTGATTACTATTAAGTAGCGTTTAGTCATACATTCCAATGAAAGTTTATATATCTGGTCTTTAGATCTAAAGAGAGAACTCCTGTCCCTGTATTGTTTTTTCGCTCCCCAAAATGATCCTGTGGCTGAATTTGAAAAATTAGTATGTCAGTTTGAATGTGGTTGATCAAACCGAGCTGATCCAGAAGCAAAGACAAAGAACTTCAGTTACCACAAGAAGAGCTTGCTCTGAAGGGCAGTCAGCCTACTTACTAGAGTGCCACTGCATTTACAGTTACTTTCAGGTTCTGTTCTTTGATGAGACCTGTCTGCACTGCTGTTCTTGTGTTCTTTCTGTTTTTGAGCATCCTAACAATACAGTACTACCCACTGTGGGGAAAAAAAACCTGCAGGATGTCTTGATCATATCACCATTGTAAGTTCAAGAAGACATCCATATGTAAAATGTTCTGCTATTGAAAAAAGAGATTAGCAATACGTTGCTGAGAAGGCAGGGGAATTGCAGCTTAGATTTTCATGAGGAAGTTTAGAAAGCCAGGTGCTCAGTGAAGAGTTTTCTCTCCAGTTACTTGAAGATGAACAAAGGACAGTGAAGCAAAGGGCCTTTGCCACTGCTGAGCAAAAGGAAGCTGCACTGGCTGTTATCAGGTGGTTACTTCAAATCTTACAAGCAAAGGGGAAACAACAAACACAGTGGTCAGTGCTGTGCAGCTGGGCTGGAGACCAGCACTCACATTCACAGATCTGTAGTTGGGGAATATGATATGCTAGGGAAACATTCAGTAGGTAGTAAGTACCTGTGAAAAGCTATTCTTTTAATGAAATCTCAAATTGTGATCAAGTTCTTAAACGAAGGATCATGTGGAAGAAGCAGTATTTTTATTGTAGATATTAAACTAGGCCATGTTCACTATCAAAAATAAACAAATTTCTAGGGTCATTAAGTGCCATTGTTCTAAAGTACTATCAACTTTAAATTTTCTTTGTAGGGAAGAAAGTATAAATTAGCAGTGTTCCAACATATCTGTATTCATCTTACAAGATCTTCTTGTGGTTCAGCCAAGAACTCTCATGCTTTTGTCAGTTAAACCTTTTGAAATATATGTATGCTTAACTTGAGACACCTGTTTTAAAGGCCCCTTATGCTTTCAGTTTAAAAAAATGTGTATAAAATTAATCTGATACTATAAAATATCATTTAATATGTTAATTATTTCTTAATATTTTGAAATTAATGAGTTTAAAAAAGTCTCAAGTAGTAGTAACTTAAAGGCATTTTTCTCAAGTTTAGTTTTTAAAACTCTCTAGAAATTTGCATGTTTGTAAAAATGCGAGAGCAATAAAAACTTTATGATAAAAAATATTTAAAACTCTGATCATATAATACATAGTAGTAAGGCTTTCCTGGGCATAAGTTATAATAAAATTAAGTAATTTATGCAAAGAGTACATCAGTCACTATGTAAGCCTTGAGCCAAACCGTACTCATTCCTCAAGATTCAGTTTAACCTACTCTTTGGAATCGTTTACACCCAGAGGTGCTGTGTGATGGAGAAGAAATTCAGCACATAACTTCTAGTCTTTAATGTACCACTGTCTGTTGAGTTCCACTTTTGCACCTGTAAAGTGAAAAGGCAGGGTCAGATGACCCTCGAGGGCTTTTTTTAAATCTCTATTTGTAAGGGAATCCCCTTCCATTTGCACTCATGTTTAGCACTAATACTTAAGTACTTCATAGTAAGTATTCAGAGGTGGCGCTAATGAAGGAGTTTGGGCTTTCCCACAGTGCTGAACCTCACTCACATACCCTGCCCTCTAAAAATCCAGTCAAACAGATTTTCTACCTAGAGTGCACTGTGTATAGTTCTTTTTGTCATTAGCTTTATTGTATATAGTCAAAATATTGTTTTCCAAAGTTACTTCACTTATTTCTTTTCTTCCCCACCTCATCTGCAATAGTCAATTTCATTTGTTACTGGTTGTATCTCGTTTTTAATTCTCCCTGTGCGCTGGGTGATTTATTTGTCTGTGTGCATGGGAAACACTGCCATGGTTATACAGGTAAGCTATACAGAAGGGTATACTCAGAGAAGTGTCACCTTTCCCTCCATGGTTACTAACCTTTTCCCACTTTCCTTCTGGTTAATAAATTTGTTTCTCACAGAGCTTTGGGGTTTTGGGGTCTTTTGTTTTTGTTTTTGAGATAGGGTGTCTCGCTCTGTGACCCAAGCTGGAGTGCAGTGGCATCATCATAGCTCACTGCAGCCTCTAACTCCTGGGCTCAAGCAACCCTCCTGCCTCAGCCTTCTGAGTAGCTGGGACTACAGGTGAATACCACCATGCCCAGTTAATTTCTCTATTTTTTTGTAGAGACGGGGTCTAATTTTTTTGCTTAGGCTAGTCTCAAACTCCTGCCCTCAAGCAATATTCCTGCCCTCAAGCAATCCTCCTGTCTTGGCCTCCCACAGTGCTAGGATTACAGATGTGAGCCAGCATGCCTAGCCAGATTTGGGTTACTCTAAAATTACTTTATGAGTGTACTAGTATTGAACAAATGAGTAACTATATTGAAGATAATGAGACTCAAGTTTCTCACTGTTGGAGAAAGAAGTTTCAAATAAGGGAAAGAGAGAAGGCTAGAGTCAACCCTGTGGTGTGCAGTTGGAATTGGAGGTATGAGTATTAACTCATGGTTCTTATATAGAAATAGATACAAAAATATATGGGGTATATGGAGGTGTTAGTAGTGTACATACATATATTTACTAGCTCTGTCTACTGAGAAGTCATGGAAGCAGTGACACCCAGTAGCAGTGAACATACCTGGTGCCCAGGTCTGGGATTCAAATACCATTCTCTAATAAAAGGTACCAAGGCTCCTTGGAGAAATGGCTGATTCCAGAGCTGGGGCAGAGAAAATATAAGATGACATCAGACAAGATTGAGCATGTTCAGGGTGGTATGGCCACAGTGAGATATCACCTAACTCCAGTGAGAATGGCCCTTATCAAAAAGTCCCAAAACAACAAATGCTAGCGTGGATGTGGAGAGATTGGAACACTCTTACACTGCTGGTGGGACTGAAATTAGTACGACCCCTCTGGAAAATAATTTGGAGATACCTCAAAGAGCTAAAAATAGAAATAGCATTTGATCCAGCAATCCCACTACTGGGCATCTACCCAAAGGAAAAAAAGACAGTCTATAATAAAGACATCTGCACTCGAATGTTTATGGCAGCACAATTCACAATTGCAAAGATATGGAAACAACCCAAGTGCCCATCAGTACATCAGTGGATTAATAAAATGTGGTATACGTATACTATGGAATACTAACTACTCAGTTACAAAAAACAATGGTGATCTAGCACCTCTTATATTATCCTGGATAGAGTTTCAGCCCATCCCTCGAAGCGAGATATCACAAGAATGGAAAAATAAGCACCACATGTACTCGCCATCAAATTGGTACTAACTGATCAACATTAAGGTGCTCACATGGTAGTAATAGTCAGTGGGTGTTGATCAGATGGGGGTGGGGGTGGGTAAACTCACAACTAATGGCTGCAGTTCACACTGTATGGGGAAGGGCACGCTTCTAGCTCTGGCTTGGGCAAAGCAAAGGCATTACTTGTAACCAAAATGTTTGTACCCCCATAATATCCTGAAATAATTAAAAAAAAGAAAATATAAGATGAGCCTGGAATAGTAAGTGTAAATAGGTAAATAAATAAATAATGATGAGGGCATGTCAAAAGGACATAGGAGCCAACTTGAAGGACTTCCCAATGGCCAAATCTGGAACAAATTTAGCAGCAAAATAAATGATGATAGCATCGGATTATAATCCATAGAATAAAATAAATACCCATGCATCCATATTGATTTAAATAAATATCTGGGGGAGAGGGGACAGCTCTTTTATTGTAGAATTAATAAGTAATTAGGGAAATGGAAAATCACCGTTAGGCAAACACCATGGTTATAAATTATTGCAGACAAGAACTATCAGTAGATGCTAAAATTAGTGGGTGAAAATATAATAGGTAAAAAATAATAATATTTGCATAATCTCAAAGTATTTTCCCACAAGATAATTATTAATTAAAAAGAGAGACATCATGCTAGCATGAAGAAAGCTGGCAGGCACCACCTTAACCAGGTGATTGAGGTTAACATCACCAGCAATAAGATACAACAGCCACTGGTGTGATACGGTAACAAGGGCACATCACTTCAGCGCTGTTCCTGCTCAACACACATACCCTCAATCTGATCATTAGCAAACATCCAACGAACAACATCTAAAATAATTGCCCAGTACTCATCAAAAGTATCAATGTCAATGCCATAAAAAGAAAGAAAGACTAAAGCAACTTGTCAAAGACAAACAGATCAGATTGTTAAATTTTGGAGGAGGCTATAGAGACATGACAACTAAATGCAATGTAGGGTACTAAATTGGGTTCTGAGCCAGGAAAAAAGGAAAAAAAGTGGGAAAACTGGTAAAAGTCAAATAAGGTCTTCAGCTGGTAGTATTTTATTAATGTTTTATGTTTTTCATAATAGTGCTCTGATTATGTCATGTTCTTTTTAGGGGATGCTGGTTGAAGGGTATACAGGAACTCTGTACTATTTTTAGAACTTTTCTGTTAAATCTAAAATTTTTCAAATTGAAAATTTTTAAAAAATCCTAATCAAAATAAAGCAAAAACTCTTTCCTGGATTTCATTAGTATACATGAAAAAAAGTCGGAAATTTTTAAAAAATATTTTAGTAAACAGTAATAGGAGAAATATTGAAACATAATAATTCAGCTCACAAAATGCATAGCATGTCAGAGGATCATTCCTAGATCTCTGGCTTTTGTCCCATTTCTTTGCCTAATAGAAGGTCTCATACCTAGCCCCAGAGGCAAGTTTTTTATACTCTTCTGGGTCTCCCTCGACATTGCAGGTGCCACCTTACTTCCCCACCGTTCCAGAGCTGGTCTCAAGGGACTTGGGGGCAAGGGTAGGTCGGGCTGGCTCTGCCTCTCGTTAGGACTGTTCTACTCAGGTCTGGTTTGGGTTTTGAGAAACATACCTCTTTTCTAAAACACTATAGGACTGGGAAGGCTGACACAATAAATGAACATTCAGTTGTATTCCCAACTTTTATGTATTTTATAAGAGAAATAATAGAGTACATCTACAGGCCTAATGCTATTGCTTTCCCATACATTATTTCTTTTCATTCTTATACAACAGCTCTTTGAGATAGGTATTGGCTCTATTTTATAAATAAGGAAGATAAGGATGAGAAAGGTTAAATATCTTGCCAAGATGATACATTCAATACATGGAAAGCCAAGATTCAAAGCCAAGTCTATTTGATTCCAAAGCATGCTATTTTTTTATTATAGGTACAACAGAAAAATATATATGTATTGAATATAACATCTATACATGAAGTACATATGCAGAGCAATACAGAGGTGATTTTGTCAGTGTCAATGCCCATCCATATGGAAACATCTTAAGAGCAGTTAGTATATAATGTACTCCTTTTGAATTTCCCATGGCCTCCGGCAAGGGTAGGATCTAGTAATTACTAGATTACTATGATTTTCAGATTCATAGTATCTGACAAAACCAAAACAGCAAAAAGGAAATAATATTTAACTCTACTTAGCAATCTTCTCCATAGCTAGCTGTTATCCTCATTCTTCTCCCTGCTCTAAAAATATTTAACCACTTGTATTGGTTTTCTGTCACTGCCATAACAAGTTACCACCACTTCATGGTTTAAACACAAATTTATTATCCTTTAGCTCTGTAGGATAAGTCCATTAAAGGTCCATTAAAATCTAAGTGTCGCGTTCCTTTCTGTACGTTTGTGGGAAGTTTCCTTTCTTGTTTGGGTGTTGGAAGAGTTAGATCCTTTTAGTTGAACAAGGACCCGTTGCCTTGCTGATGGAGGGCCATTCCCCGCTCCTACAGGGTACCTGCATTCCTTGGCTCCTGCCCCCTTTTCTCCGGCTGAAAGCTAGCAAGGCAGGTCAAGTCCCTCCCTTGCTCAGTTCTCTCCTACTTCTCTGTCTCATCTCTCCACTCCTGCCTCCCTTTCTTCCACTTTTAAGAGCTCATATGATTAATTGGTCCACCCAGATAATCTAGGATAATCTCCTCATCTCAAGGTCTGTAACCATAATCACATCTGCTAAGTCCATTTCGCCACAGGGTCAGAGGATTAGGATGCAGACATCTTTGGGGAGCCTTTATTCTGCAGACCACAATCACTTTTATAAAAAAAATTACCCAAATCCACAAACCACTGACTAATACTAATAATCATAACCAACTTTTACTGAGCACTTTCTGTGTGCCTAGTAATATTTTAAATTGTGTTTTTCATATATTAGAAAATCCTCATAATACTGTAATGAGGCAAGTTACTCAGCCCCATTTTATAGATGAGGAAAGAGAGGTACAAAAGACATTAGGTAACTTACCAGAGTCACTGCTAGTGAGTGTCATCTGAAATTTAAACCAGATGGTCTAAGTCTGGAGGCTATGCCATTGACCTCTGTTCTAACATAAGTCACACAGATGATTCAGGACTTTGGATATTTTGCTCAACTAATTAAGGGTGAAAATACTTAGCAGGCTTGTACTGTTTGTAGATAAGTTATTTATTCTTAGTGTTTAGATAAATGATTTTTTTTCCTTTCTGGCTAGGAGAGAAAAGGAATGATAATGAAGATATATGGATGATTGAAAATGAATGTTATTTACTTAGATTATTTTACTCGTTATCACTATTGTACAAAAATATATGTCACTGTTAAATCATTCCTTTCAGTAGAACTTAATTTTTTAAAAAGGTGATAACTATGTTATCGTGCAATCCAGTGGCATGCATCTCTGTTGCAGCAATTGTGATGGTGGTGTATTTCTTTCTCTTTTAAGCTATGTTCTTACACATTAGTGGTAAAGTCTTTTTGATTGTGTACTTCAGCACATTCCCATTAATCCTTTTAGACTTCCACTTACAGAATTAGATAGCGCCTTTGACTAGAAAAATTAAATTATTAAGAACTCAGGAATCTTTTTAATTAACTTACAGTAAAATTGACTATTTTTGTTAATGTTTTATGAGCTTTCACACACACACACACACACACGCACGCACACGTGCGTGCGTTTGTGTAGCAACAAGTACATTCAAGGCACAGAACAGTCTGTCCCCAAAGAACTCTTTTTCACCACCCCTCCTTGGTAACATCTTCCTTCCACTGTAAACCCTGGCAACTGTGATCTATTCTCTCTTGCTGTAGTTTTGTCTTCTTGAGAATGTCATGAAAATGAAATCATACAGGGTGAAACATTTTGTATTTCACTCATCATGCCTTTGAGATTGAAGTTGTTACATGTATTAATATCAGTAGTTTGATCCTTTTTATTGATGAGTAGTAGTTCATGGTGTGGATGAACCACAGTGCATTAATCCATTCACCTGTTGAAGGACATTTGAGTTGTTTCCCGTTTATAGAGATTATGAATAAAGGTACTGTAAACATTAGTATGGAGGTTTAGGGGAGTGGTGACATTAAGTTTTCATTTCTCTAGAGTAAATACCTAGAAGTGGGATTGTTGCATCATTTAAGTATATATTTATTGTTTTAAGAAACTGCCGAACTTCTCCAGAGTGGTTATACCATCCCACCAGTAATACATGAAGGATGATCTACTTTCTCCACATCCCCCCAACAAACATCTGACTTTATCAGTATTTTTTACTTTGGCCATTCCAATAGGTGTGTTTTCATAATATGTTTGGTTTTCATTTGCATTCCCCTAATGGCTAGTGAGGTTGAACATCTTTGCATGTGCTCACATGTCATCTGTATGTCCACTTCAGCAAAGTGTCTGCTTACGTACGCCTGCCTTTTGTGTATTTTAAGTTTTGAGAGTTCTTTGTACTTGTAGTAAAAACTATGGTAGCTTGTCTTTTCATTCTCTTATCTAGTCTTTTAGAGAGCAAAAGTTTTAATTTTGAAGGCTAGTTTGTCAGGTTTTCCTCTTATGGACCACTTTGGTGTCATGTCTGAGAACTCTTTGCTTACCTCCAGATCATCAGGCTTTTCTCCTTTGCTTTCTTCCCTTTTTTATGTCTGTGATCCATTTTGAGTTAATTTTTTAAATAAGATGTGAGGTTGAGGTGAGGTTTAATTTTTTTAATATGGATGTCCGGTTGTTCTAATACTATTTATTGAAAAGACTGTCCTTTCTCTATTGAATTGCTATAGCATTTTTGTTGGAAATTAATTTTTCATATTTGTATAGGTTTTTTTCTGGACTTCGTTCTGTTCTGTTGGTCTGTATGTCTGTCTTTTTGCCAAAACCACATAATTCTGGTAACTGTAGCTTTATACTAAGTCTTAAAATTGGGCAATATTATTTCTGCAACTTTTTCTTTTTCAAAGTTATTTTGATTACTATAGTTTCTTTGCCTTTTCATATAAATTTCAGAATAATCTTATCTCTATTGAAAATAATCCTGCCACATTTTGATTTGAATTGTGTTAAAGTTATGGATCAATTTGGGGAGAACTCAAATATTTATTATGTTGAGGAGTCTTCCAACTCATGAACATGGAATGTCTCTGAATTTATTTAGGTCTTCCTTGATTTCTTACATCAGGGTTTTTATAGTTTCAGAATACCAATCTTGTGCATGTTTTGTTAGATTTACACCTACATATTTTTTTTTTTTGAGAGAACTATTCTGAACAGCTTGAGGTTTTTTTCCTTTTAGTTTCCAATTGTTCATTGCTAGTATATAGCAACATGATTGCTTGATTTCCATGTGTTGTCTTGATATCCTGTGGACTTGTTAAATTCACTTATTAGTTCTAGGAGGTTTTTGTAGACCCACTGGAATTTTCTATGTAGACAATCCTGTCCTCTGCAAGTAGGAGCATTTATTTCTTCCTTATTAAGTGTATACCTTTTAAATTTTTATTGACTTATTGTAAGATAATCAAGAATGATGATAGTGGACATTCTTGCCTTTTTCCCCAATCTTAGGGGGAAAACATTTAGTCTTTCACCTTTAAGTATAATGTTAACTGTAGGTTTGTTGTAGATGCTCTTTATTAAATTGAGTAAGTTCCATTCTGTTCCTGGTTTGCTGAAAGTTTTCATCATGAATATAAGTTGAATTTTTCAAATGTTTTTTCTTCATCAATTGAAATGATCATATGGTTTTACTAAATGATCATATGATCTGTTAATATGGTAAAATTCATTAATGAATTGTGAAATATTGAACCATCCTTGATTCCCTGGCCTTGGTCATTTTTGTATATTGCTAATATTTTGTTGTAGATTTTTGTGTAAATGTTTACAAGGAATATTGGTCTGTAGTTTTTATTTCTTTTCTTTTCTTTCTTTCTTTCATTTTTTTTTTTTTTTTTTGTACTGCTGTATGTTTTTGGTATCAGAGTTATCCTGGCCTCATAAAATGAATTGGAAAGTATTCTTCCTCATTCATTTTTCTTGAAAAGATTTTTTAAATTTGGTGTCATTTCTTCCTTTAAATGTCTGGTAATATTTGCAGATGATACTATCGGGGCCTGAGTTTTGTTTTGGGGGGAAAGTTTTTAACTAAAATTCAATTTTTAAATAGTTACGGGAATATTCAGGTTATCCATTTCAGCTTAGATGAGTTTTAGTAGTTTCTGGTTTTCGAGGAATTGGTTTATTTCAAAGTTTTCAAATTTATGTCCATAGAGTTATTCAGAGTATTCCCATATTACCCTTTTAATATCTGCTGGTTCTGTAATAATAGTCCCTTTTTCATTCTTGATATTAGTAATTTGTGGCTTCCTTCTTTTTTGCTTATCAGTCTTACTAGTGGTTTGTCCATTGCATTAATCTTTTCAAAGAACCAGCCTTTTGTTTTCTTGGTTTTCTTTATTTTTTGTTTTTAATTTTATTCATTGCTGATCTTTATTACTTCCTTCTGCTAGCTCTGGGTTTATTTTGCTCCTCTTTTCCTATCTTTTAGCACAGCTTAGAATTTTGATTTGAGACCTTCTTTTATAACATAAGCATTGAATGCTATACGTTTCCCTCTAAGCACTGCTTTAGGGACATCTCACAAATTTTGATACATTTTGTCATTTTTTTCCCCTATGATCCATGTATTCTTTGGAAGTGTATTAATTAATTTCCTCCTGTTTTGAGATTTTCTTATCTTTCTATTGACATCTAGTCATTATGGTCAGAGAACATACTTTGTAAGATTTCAGTTCATTAAAATTTGTCAAGTTTTGTTTTATGATCCTGGATACAGTGTGTCTTCATGAATGTGAAAAGAGTGTGAATTCTGCTGTTGTTGGGTGGAGTGTTCTATAAATGTCAGTTGGATCTAGTTGTTAGTGTTGCCTAGTTCTTCTGTATCCTTGCTGATTTTTTGTCTACTTCTTCTGTCAGTTAATGCAAGAAGAATATTGAAATCTATGGTTATATTGTGGATTTGTCTCTCCTTTCTATTCTGTCCATTTTTGCTTCACCTGTTTTAAACCTCTGTTAGATGCGTGCACATTTTAAATTATGCTTTCTTGGTCAGTTGACCCTCTAATCATTATACAATGTTTCTCTTTATCTCTGATAATTTTCTTAGCTCTCAAGTTTACTTTGATATTAATATTATCACTCTAGCTTTCTTTTGGTTGGTGTTTGCATGGTATAATATAATTTTCCATCCTTTTATTTTTAAACTATATCATATTTAAAGTAAATTTTTATAGATAACGTATAGATAGAGCTTGTTTCTATTTTTTTATTTATCCTGACAAACTCTATCTCTGAATTGGCTTGTTTAGACGATTTACGCTTAATGTAATTTTTGATGTTTGGATTTAGGTTTACCATTTTATTTGTTTTCAGTTTGTTTCTTCTGTTTTTTCGTTATTTCGTTCCTGCCTTCTTTTGGATCATTTGACTATTTTTTAGTATTTCATTTTAATTTATTTCATTTTTGACTATATGCCTTTGTATAGGTAGTTTTTAGTCGTTGTTCTTTGGATTAGAATGTACTGTCTTAACTTTTCACAGTCTACCTAGAATCAGTATTTTACCATTCCAAGTAGAATGTATAAATCTTACTTTCATATAGGTTCCATAATCCTCCCTCCTTTATTTTGTAGTTTTTGTATGTACTACGTGCTTTCTCTTGTTCTTCTTTCATTCCTGACATTTTAAGTGTTCCTCTGATACCATTTCACCTTATTTATGATAATCTTCTTTTAGTAATTCTTTTATCATAGAACAGGTCTGCTGGAAATAAACTCTATTAGTTTTCCTTCATCTGAGAATGTCTTTATTTTACCTTCATTCCTGAAGAATATTTTCACTACATATAGAATTTTGAACTGACAGGTTTTTCATTTTAGCACTTTAAACATGTTCTACTTTCTTATAGAATCCATGATTTCTGGTGATAAATCTACAGTCTTTTAAATCATTGTTCTCTCATATATCATTTTCTCTGGCTCTTTTTAAGATTTTTTTTAAACTTCAGTTTTCAGTTTGATTGATGGTTTGGGCCTAGATTTTTGAGGGTTTACCTGTTTGAGGTTAAGTGAACTTCCCGAATCTATTGGTTTATGTCTTTTCTAAATTTGGGGAGTTTTCAGACATTATTTCTTTAAATATTTTTTTTTCTGTACCATATTCTTCTGGGACACCAATGACATGAAAATTAGATATTTTATTACTGTCTTATACACTCCTGAGACTGCTATTTTAAAAAAAAAAATCTTTTACTCTCTGTTATTCAAATTGAATAATTTCCACTTATTTACTGTGCAGTTCACTGATCTATATGCTCTTTCATCTCTATTTTGCTATTAAGCCCATCTAGTGATTCTTAAATTTTTTTGTTACTGTATTTTTAGTTCCAAAATTTCCTTTTAGTTTTTATTTATATATCTTCTATTTTCTGTGAATTTCCATCTGCCATTCTTTTCAACAGTGTTTACCTTTGCTTCTTGGAGAACTTTTATAATAGCTGCCTTAAAGTCTTTGTCTGATAATTCCAAGATCTTTGTCTTCTCAGTGTTGCCATCTTTTGATCATCTTTTGCTGTGCAAGTTTTCTATGCGGTTCTTCATATACTAAGTAATTTGGGATTGTATTCTGGACATTTTGACATTTATGTTATGAGACTCTTGGTCTTATTTAAATCCTATAAAGAATTTTGGTATTTTTGGTTTAGCAGACAACTTATCCAGTTATATTCGTGCTATGAGCTCCAACCAACTTTCTGCATGTTGTGGTTCCATAATTGGTTCAGTTTTCAGAGCCTTTGAAATGCTAACCAGATCTGCCCTTTGTGTACAACCCAGTGGCTAATCTGGGACGTGGGTAGTTATCTATCCCAAACTTAGGTTTCCAAAGTCTGTGATCACATTCATACATGAGAAGTTTGGGCATAAACCCAGGAATTCATAAACAACTTCATGGGGTCACTTCGTTGAGTTTCTCCCTTTCATGATCTCCCTAGTACTTTCAGTTCCCTGGGACTCTGCTCTTCAATCCTCTAGCCAAAATTAGGGGGCTTTATTTACTCCACTTTGCCACACACTTCCTGTAACTATGCCTGTAGGAAGAAGAGCTGCAAGAAGACAAGGAGAGAAAGAACTCAGTGGAAGTTTGTACCACACCCTCGGGGCCACAGCTCCTCCTGCTGGAGAGGAGGAGTGCCCTCCCTCAGAGTTTAGGTACCTTTGGGCCTCCCAGCTGTCACCCTTGCTTCTACCACTACTTGGAATGACCTGGAGCCTGGGGGCAAGAGAATAAAAGGAAAAACTGGATATTTCTCCCTTCTGTGAGCCCTTTCCTGCTCTTGAGCCTAAACTAGAGGGTTTCTCCTAGAGCTTTCTCTGCCTTGCCCCAGAGCCCATTTCCAGGTTTCAGGCTGCCTTGGCTCCAAGCCAGGGGATACCGCAGTATCACCCTGTGTACTTTGAATTCTTGCCGTGTCTTCTTCTCTAGTCTGCCTGCTAATATTTACCTTTCAGAGTCTTCTAATAGCTGTTCCATGCATTCTGCCCAGGTTTTATTAGCTGCACTCAGTAGCAGACACAGGATGGTTTGGACTTTCTCCATCTTAACTGAATCTGACCTCAGGTATATTTTTTTATCTTTGTCTAAGTTAACAGGTGTTCATGGAGGTTGGGAATTATATTTACTATGACTTCTCTGTACAGTTACACAAATATTTCTATACATATTATACACTAGAGAATACAAGAGGAGGAAATGAAGCTATCTAGAAAAGCACACAGTGAAATATTTCCTCCCTAATTAAAGATTGAACACTTTTAAGATTGAATTCAGTAGGAGTAGTTATCCTTTAGCAGGGACTTTAGGGTGGGAATGGCAAAGAGCAGGCCTAGGGAAAACTTACAGAATGAGAGAGATGTGAACTGACCTTTAAAAATGAGATTAGTAGAAGTTACTCAGTTGGAATGGGTAACAGCTTTCTAGGCAGTGGGCACAACTTGAGAAAAGGTATCCAAAAGGTCCCCAACTTACGATGTAAGGTTCAACTTACAACTTTACAATGGTGCAAAAAACAGTATGCATTCAGTAGAAACTGCACTTCAAGGATGCATACAACCATTTGTTTCTTACTTTCAGTACAGCATTCAATAAATTACATGAGATATTCACCACTTTATTATAAAATAGGCTTTGTATTAGATTATTTTGCCCAACTATAGACTAATGTAAGTGTTCTGAACACATTTAAGGTAGGCTAGGCTAAGCTGTTGGGCTCCATAGATTAGGCGTATTGAATGCATTTGACGTATGATATTTTTCATTTACAAAAGGTTTGTCAAGACATAACCATTATAAGTCAAGGAGCATCTGTGCGGGTATAAATGTGCATGGCATATGTGGGTATGTGTCAGAGAAGGAGACAAAATCAGGAAATGAAAATCTGATTCAGTTAGCCACTTATTGTGCTGTATTAGAGGTTGCTAGAAAATATTCCATTGAACACATTTGAAATTATTAGAAACACAGTATGAATTTCAAAAATGCATGTTTTAGAATTTAGCACATTTCCTAAATAATCAATCCTCTACTTTGAGCTATGCTATCCAACAATTGATAATAAGTCTTATGGATTTTTAAATAAAGTGAATTACATTTGCCATCCTTGTTTTCACTTACTAGGAATTTTATCTTATGGCTAAAATGAAAAAGCCATAAGCTCTTTTGATCTAAATTTGCAATATTTGCCTTTGACTTATTTTTTAATTAAACATTTTTATTTTGAGATAATTATAGATTACAAATAATTCACAAATAGTTAGAGATTCACAAATAATACAGAGAGATCCCGTGTACCCTTTGCCCAGTTTCCCCCAATGATAATATCTTGCAAAACTGTAGTAGAATATCACAACCAGAGTATGGACACTGATACAGTCAAGATACAATAGAGCAAGTCTAGCACACAAGACCCCCTAGTTTCCTTTTATACACCCACCTCTCTCCCTCCACTCTGTCCCATTTCTAACCCTTGGTTACCACTAATCTCCATTTTTATAATTTTGTTATTGAAGAATATTACATAAATGAAATCATACAGTATGTAACCTTTTAGATTGGCTTTTCAGCTCTCCATGTTTCTTAGAGATTCATCTGAATTATTGAATGTATCAATAGTTTGGTCCTTTTTATTGCTGAGTAGTATTTCATGACTTATTTTTCAAGCTGTCTTTTGCCATTGTTTGAAAAAACAAAATCTTATTACTCAGGCATTTTCTCATTTACATATTTGCTTTGGAATTTATACTAACAGCAGAAGCCTAGGAGCATTCTAGTGTTCTTTTTAAAATTGAATTTAGGTTAACCATTCATAATGTGTTGACATCATTAAGTTTTACAGGAAAAAAATATTATGTGCAAGTATATTTTACTACTTTACTTCCCTTACATTTCCTAAACTAGAAGTAAGATCAGAACACGTGAGGGAGACTGCTGCTTGAAAATATTTAGCACAGCCCCTTCGAGAACACCCTCATGCTAGTCTGTGGATGAGCAGTAAGGAGCCTATTCCTGGGTAGCCCTTTTTGCAGTGAAAGAAGTGTGTTCCTGTTACAGTCCAGTATTAGGATATTTTCTCTTTTAATTAGGCAACATGGTTTTAGTTGTTCAACCAAAAGTTCAGCCCCAATAATGAAGGAAAGAATGTAGACTTCTAGTTTTTAAATTGTGGGAAATAAATCTGGGAGCAGATTCTGAAGTATGTTAAATGCTCATCTAGCAATCCCTATCAAAATCCCATTATCATTCTTCACAGATCTGGAAAAAATAATTCTGCACTTTGTATGGAACCAGAAAAGACCTCGTATAGCCAAAGCAATCTTAAGTAAAAAGAACAAACTGGGAGGTATCAGTT